>APFE031388785.1:121030-139336 GCA_000404065.3 Pinus taeda | reverse complement strand
GCACATTCTTCTTGAGGACACACTATATCTGGTTGGACTTGGGCACGGAGGGCTAGGGAACCTGTGGAGGTTTCCAGGGCTAGGAATTTGTTCCTAGTTGGCTGGGAGGTAAATCCGGTTGGGTCGGTGAGAAGGAGCGTTCAGCTGGAGCTATAAGACAAAGGTATCATCATCAACCGCCGGAACAAGTATTTTTCCATGAACTGCTCTTGTTAAGTTGATATCAATGGAATGCTCGCCTTAATTTATGTTGCTTATGATAAAATGATAAGATGTTAAATGTTTAAAGCTTTGTGAGAAGGTCAACAAGCTCCTTTTATTACTTTTAAATTAACAGGAAAATAGATCTGTTAGTGTATAATAGGTTGAGGCTCTAATGGTTGGAATCGGGTTCTTACAATGCAACTATGGCCTGTTATTATACGAAGCATAGGCAAACTTTATGCTGCAAGAACTATTTCTTGTTATTATACGAGGAATAGGAAAACTTTATGCTATTGAAACTATTTCCTGTTTCATACGAAGCATAGGAAAGCTTTAACTTGATCATTTTGATACTTTTAACATACATATATATATATTTTTAAAGAAATATAACAATCTACCTTCGAAAGCTTCTAACAACACTTCTCTATGTGTGGAGTGGTTTAGTTGTATCCATTCGTATTCAAATCTTATGAGTGAACTTGTCTATACTTTGTAGGGGTACAATTATATATAAAAAACCCACCACACACAATCCTTGATCAAATATGTACATATTTCCATCCCTTACAGAACTATTGCATTGTTACCATTAAGTGAAAAGCGATGAAACCAAACTGATTCCACATGATAGGATCATTTGAAATGGTTGATATTTGCACAATCTTAGAAAGAATTATTGTATCGTTTTCTCTTTTATATGGATTTCAAATGGAATATTTGTATAACCCCCTAAGCTAGAATTATTATATTCTTCTCATTGAAAAGTTGTGAAAACAGGCTTATTACGTATGAATCAAATAAATATATAAGTACTCTAGTGAGTCTAGCAATCTAAGTTAAATAGTTGATAAAATGATTAAAGAATTAGAACATCAATATATTTAAAAAATATATACTTGGGTTTTAGGATCCAAGCAGATGGATAAAAAATTGCAGATTGGATTTGGTTGTTCGCCAAGGTGGAAAAAACATTAAACACTTGGAGCCATTGGTTACTGTCCAAAGCTGGTGCTCATTAAATTTGTTCTGGAAGCAACCCTGTCTTTTGGATGTCTCTGGCATGGATCCCCCAAGGTATTCTACAAAGGATTCAATGAGTATGTTGCCATTTCTTATGGAAGGGACACAAGGATGGGCAATGCTATGCGTGGGTCAATTGGAACAGAATTGTAACTCCCAAAAAATGGGGAGGTTGGGGCCTCAAAAACCTCTCTGCATTTTGACAAGCACTAGCGGCTAAACAAGGATGGCTTCTCCTGAAGCATAAGAGCCTCTGGACAGAGGTGGTGACCTATAAATATATTTGGCCCCATGTAGTTATGTACTGGATATAATTACCAACCTAGAATAGGAAAGGAATATCAGTGATTTGGAGAGTTGTTATACACAATCATCCCATCATAAGAAGTGGCCTAACTTGGCGGATTGGAAATGGTATGCATGCTCGCATTGGGACTGATCCATGGATTGGATGTGGCAACTTATAAAACCTCTCACTTGGTTTGACTAATTTCCTTTATCATAGTGGAGTGGCAACCATCACACAGATTGGGGACATACTAGAAACATCAATATATCAGCAAGCGTGGCTATCAATGATGACCCTTGATATACTAGCCCAATGGCACATGGTGTGGAGGAGATCCAATGTGGCATTAATTGAATCCCATGTGAGACTTAGGGACGTAGATGATGAACTGATTTAGGGCCTGGCTCAAAAGGGGATTTATACGCCAAAGGAGGGATATCCTATTATCCATGCCATCCATAAACCAAGCTCAATGGAAAGCTGGTGGCGCTAGATATTGAAGTTGAAAGGCCTGCCGCGTACTCGTCTCCTAATGTGGAACATAATTATGGATAAAACCCCATCCAAAACAAATCTCGGGAAACACTCTTTTCAGGTACCTTCATTGTGTGTCTTATGTCGTGGGGAGGAGGAATCAAATCACCATCTTTTCCTCTCATGTCTTATAACTCAGCAGGTGTGGGAGCAGGTGATACTCACTATAAATTTATCTTTACATTGGGAGGGCGATTGTATCCTAACACTTGGAACCATTGGTGGTTTGAAGCCCCTAATCCAAAAGCCCGAAATCTCCCATTAATGGTTTGCTGGAACATTTGGATGAGCAGAAACAACAACATATTTTAGGGAAATCATATATTCTGGCCACCCATTATACCAAAGATATGCAACAGTTTCATGGAAATTCTAGATGATGATTTGGTTGTCACGGCTTGAACAATCATTCCAGAGGTCATAGATAAATCTCTCCCTTGGGCCTACTTCAACGGTTCAACACAAGATCAGGGTTGTGGTGGTGGCATTATTCTCCATTTTTCTAAGACACATTTTTTCCATATTTGTATGGGGTTAGGGGATGGCACAAATAATTTTACGGAGCTCTGTACACTTCAACATCTCTTATGCTTAGCATTAAACAAAAATTTTAGTCTTTTACAAGTTTTTGGGGACTCCAAGATTTTTATTAATGGGTTCAACTGCATTTCTATATGTCATGCTCATACTCTCAGAACCATTTTGGATGATGTTTTGTTTTTAAAATCTCATTTTGATCATATTTCATGTGCTTATATCTACAGGGAGCATAATAAACTCGTGGATAGGCTTTCAAAAGAGGCAACACATCATCGTAGAGGGGAATGGTTGATCACAGAGCATAGACCAGAGCAGATCTACAAGTATTTCCATAGACAATACATTGATCAGTATCTGCAGAGGGCTGTCAGGCCCTAATTTTTCGTTTAGTTTTGATCTATTACTACAGAATAATAATCACCATGGTGGACATTTTGAGAAAAAAATTGAATACATGTATATATAATTTATATGAACAGATACACGCAGCACACCCTCCTTTGGGTTTTTTTGTATAGAATCCTACAGATCTAACAGACCATAGATGACTTGAGTCACTTACTTCGCATATGCCTATGGCATTTACAATATGTAATTTTCTTTGATAATGAAAATTATGAATACTTTTTCCCAAGAAAAAAAAATAAAATAAAAATTTAAAAAAAAAATATTTATGGTAATAAGTATTTATATAAATAAAATAGAAAATTATAAAAATTAACTAAATTATAACTTTCATATTTTAAAATAATATTATTGAATAAAAAAATAATATACAATTTTAATAATTTAAATAAATATTATTAATTATAAAAATAATTTATATATGATTTAAACATTTAAAAAAACATAAATATGTAACAAAATTTTTAATTATGGAGACTCACCCAATTTCATTTTGAATATGTTTAGTTTGTAAGTAGGCTTTGTTACAATACCATGGGTCAGTACTATGTCTTACTAAGATGACATGTCTAAAAAACCATTAAGCATATTCTTATGATATTTTTTTCATTAAATAAATGAAAAGGACAAAAACAACATAATTGTTTTTGACATCAATATCAACTTTTAATTTATGATTACTATTAAAAATATTTTAAAATCTTGTGTAAAGGGTAAATTTCTGCCATCCACTTAATAATTATTAATAATTAAACTAAAATTTTAAAAACTTCTTTCTAAAATAAAAAAACAGAAATAATAATCACAAATAATATAATTTAATAAATCTAATTATCTCTGCGTGATTTTTGCCAAAAATTCTTCTCTAAAATCTAATTAATAACGTTTCATTAAACCATCTTTTTAAAATAAATATTAAATATACATATAATATTTATAGCTAAAACTTTCCAAAAATTAAAATTCTCATAATTATATTAAAAAATAAAATTAAATACATTTTTAGTCTGAATAAAAGTGGCTACAATATTGACTATTTAGTGTGCATGAAGTGTTGCACATGGTGATTGGTGGATAGTGTCTGTCCTCTGACCTTACTGCATCATCCCATTGCAGAGCTGTAAGTGTTGCACGTGGTTGTTGATGAATAGTTTTATCTCATTTTTTTTCAGGGAAGTATATTCATTTTGTGCAAGCAATTCTTGAATTGATTCCATATTTAACCAATATTCTAGGGAATTCTGTTCCTTTGTTTTCAATATTCAGTGTCTTTTTATTTTAAAAATAACATGTTTTTCGCTAACATCATAAATTAAGGGGTTCTTTGCCAAAAGTCATTTTTAAAATGAATCTATGAAGTTAGTTTGAACTCTGTGGTAAGTAAGCTACATAAAAATAGTCTCAACGCACAATTAAAAGAAATAAAAACCTAAATCAAGAATTAACGCGCATTTAAAAAAAATCAAAACCTAAATCAAGAATTTAGAAACGAGAAAAACTTATCAAAACTACCTCAACTGAGGACTTTCCAAATCCTTAATTGAGACGTTTTGAAACCTATTATTGGTGTTTAAACTTAAATATTGAAGATTTAGAATCCTCCCTACATTCTATAGGCTTTCATAGAGTTATGACTTCCATTTCTCTGATGCCAACAGATCTAATATTGAATATTTTGTTCCATCATTATCACTTTTTAATTTTAGATAATATAATTAATTTGTTTTCTTTAGAGAATTCAATTTTTTTACGATAATGATAAAGAGGCCTAGAAATTGATGTCTCACAAGATGTATTTTAAGTTTTAGCACTTATTTTATAGTTAGTGAAAAAATTTTCACGTCAAATATGAAGTCTAAAATATATTGGGGTCTCGTCATTCTGATATTTAATTAAAAAACCAAACCGTTGTACCGGAATTTACTAATGCCAAAATTATTTATTATAATTAACGTTGAGTTTACAAAAATCCAATCATAAGTGATCCAATCGGATTTCTCATTAAAACTCCAAACCTTAAAAATCTATTGTACCGAAATTTACTAATATCCAAAATTATTTATTATAACTAAGGTTGAGTTTACAAAAATCTAATCATGGGTGATCCAATCAGATTTCTCTGTACCTAGGGAGTCCGCACTACAGGGCTATGACAAGGCTATGGCTAGCTTGCTATATTCTTCCAAGATCTGGTTGTTGAGAATTAATGAAATATTATGGGCATTGGGAAATGGGGACTACAGGGCTATGGCCACACAACTGGCTATATTCTTTCAAGATCTAGTTGTTGATGACATAATAAAATGAGCTATTTACTAGCATTGGATTTCACTCTCTTGCAAAAGAACTTTAGAATTTACCAAGGTCTAGTTACCACTTTCGCCTTTAGAAGTTACCACGGTCCAGTTACCACTTTCCCCTTTAGAATTTACCCTTTATAATTTACTAGGGTCAGGTCCAGTTACCACTTTCCCCTTTAGAATTTACTAGAATTTACCACGGTCGAGTTACCACTTTCCCCTTTAGAATTTACCCTTTATAATTTACCAGGTCAGGTCCAATTACCACTTTCCTCTTTAGAATTTACTAGGGTCCAGTTACCACTTTCGCCCTTGGCATCTAACCATATGTGGTTTGATGAATTATGTTTTTTATGGTTTTACATTTTCCTTTGTGATTTCTCTTTCTTGCTAATTAGGAAAAACAATAACATCCTTGCAATATTTTAATTTACCCTACTACACTGTTGAATTTGTTTTTACCCTCCTGCAGTGTTGAGCGTTGAATTTGTTAGCCTTTGAATATGGCATGATTAAAAACTGCTACACTGGTGGCATCCTATGAAGTATGTACTCTTTATTTACTTATGCCCTTAGTTTATTATAAAACCTGAAAAATACTTACAAGTTATGTAAAATTTGATGTGGTATACAACCTTAGGAAATTTTGAAGTAAATTAAGGCATGGTTGTTTTTTATTTCGTTTTTATCCTATTGCGGTGTTGAATTTGTTAGCCTCTCAATATGGCATGCTTTCTCGTTCAAAACTTTTAGCCTATGAGGTATGTACTCTTTATTTACTTATGTCATTAGTTTATTGTAAAACTGAAAAATACTTACAAGTTATGTAAAATTTGAAATGGTATATAACCCCTCAGGGAATTTTGAAGTAAATTAAGGCGTGGTTTCTTTTGAATTCGTTTTTACCCGAAGTAAATTAAGGCGTGGTTGCTTTTGAATTTTTTTTGCCCTATTACAGTGTTGAATTTTGTTAGCGTCTGAATATGACATGCTTTCTCGTTCAAAACTAGACTGGAGGTATGTACTCTCTATTTATTGTAAAACCTGAAAAATATTTACAATTTATGTCAAATTTGATATGGTATATAGTCCTTGAGGAAATTTTGAAGTAAATTAAAACATGGTTGCTTTATTTACTTATATAGTTAGTTATTATAAAACTTGAAAAATACATACAAGTTATATGTAAATTTTGATATGGTATACATCCATTCAAGAAATTTTGAATTAAATTAAGGCGAAATTTTGAAGTAAATTAAGACATGGTTGCTTTATTTACTTATATAGTTAGTTATTGTAAAACTTGAAAAATACTTACAAGTTATATGTAAATTTTTATATGGTATACATCCATTCAAGAAATTTTGAAGTAAATTAAGGCGTGATTTCTTCCCACTAGCTTAGGGAGCCCTTCAAGGAATTTTGAAGTAAATTAAGGCGTGATTTCTTCCAACTAGCTCGGGGAGCACCTCAAACTTAAGGTTGGTAGCCTGATAAATGTTCAAATTCAAGAAAAAGAAAGTGTGTATTTTTTTTTTGTATTCTAATCTATTATGTGTTTTATGGTTTTATGTTAGTTGGTAATTTTCAGAAGTTGAGGATTTTGAATTTTCAAAATTGCAGTCGATAAATCATAAGAGATTTAATGTTATTTGGTAGTTTTTTGGAATGAGAAGTTGAACATTTTGAATTTTCAAAATTGGAATAGATAAAAGGTTTTTAAGGTATTAGATTTATTTATGAATCAAAATTTCAAAAACATTTTCTTTGATTTCTCTCCAATTTTTTGCATGAGGTTCTCGCAATTGTTTTAAGAAGATTTTAAGGTTGGCAACCTTGTTAAATAAGGAACTTCATAACTAAGGAGCCTGCCCAAGACTTAGTAATATATTCAAATTCATGGTATCATTAAATTTCTTTATTTTGTTTGTTGACTTCTATAATGCTAGCTTTGTTTGAGTATGGTAGTGAGGTGCACAACAATAAATGACTTACTAAAATCCACATGATTGATTGAAAATTGATTGAAAACTGACTGTTGTGTTTTATTTCTATTTTTATTTAATTAAGTTAAAAAAATGAAAACCAAATATTTGTTTTCTATTTTTAGTGAGACATTTTATATTTTTGGATCTGGAAATTATAATAAAACTAGTTTGAAAACTAACCAGTGTCAGTTGTATTTTTATTTTTATTTACTTAAGTTAAAAAAAAAAGAAAAAAAATATTTCCTTTTAATTTTAGTCAAACTCACCCTATTTTTTTGGATCTAGAAATTGTAATAAAACTAGAATTCGAGTTTGTTAGTGAGAGGATGTCACAACCCCCATCCTTATATAAATACATAGAAATATTGTAAAAAAATATATATATATATATTATTTACGCATGGATGGGTAAACATTACATTTTAATGTTCAACTGTTCGTTGAAATACTTATACCACCAACCTTATAATCTTAAGTTGTAACATTATTTCACCAACCTTATAATCTTGTCACTGTTTAAAATTTAGATTTTTGTGTACCATATGGCTTGCACTAGTGGTATGACAGCAGTTCATTTCCCATTCCATTATTTGTCAGCTCGCTGAGAGTCGAACAGCTGGACCTCTCCTCGTGATTTGTTTCCACTCCAACCCGATATTTCCTTTGGTGGTAGCTATTGACATTAATGTTGCAGGCGAGGTACTGGGTGTCTCAGGATTCCGGATTTGATCAACGGAGGTAATCCCTTCCCCTCCATCGAATGATCAGAAATCGTTCCGGTGACTTTACATGGAATTCTCCAGGGTTTAGACTTCATTTGATGCGTGGGTTGGCTTCCAGAGGTTTCCTCTGCTTGCAGTTTCACACCAGGGTTCTTGTTTGTGTTTCATGGGTTGAAGGCGAGGTCGAGCGCCGCCTAAACACAACGATCCAGGTATCTCCTTCACGCGTTCTTTCTTTGATACCCTTAAACCAGGTATTCATGCACTAATTTTATGTTATCACCTTCGAATGGACCCGGTGTTGAGGTTCGGTTGATATAATTGTTCCTAAACTATTTCTCTTGTTTGAACGGTGCAGGGTTTGGGCGAATCTACACCGTGGTTATGGAGAGCCAGCAGTCCTGTTGGGTATACTGATTCCTACTTTCCGAGTATGATTCCCCCAAAACCACTGTTGTGTTAGAAAAGTTGATGGATGGGGTGCCGATTCCCACGACTGAATATTTGCTTATTCTTTGTCAGGTTACTCATTGAATCCTCTGTTTGAAGAAATGGTTTCACTGTAACATTTCCTCTGCTGAGAGGGAAATCTATGGTTATCGTTCCATGAGGCATCGATCCTTATGAATTTATATAATTATATTGCTCTTATTTTGTTTAGGAACTTTCAGTTTCAGGTGATTTAGCATGTAATATTGTGTACTATTTCATTAACATACGGACATAGTCATATGTGATTTCTCTGTTATATATTGAGAAAGGGTTTCGTTGTATACTTTGAACTTCTGGTTTAACCAGCTGCGCGCTCCGATTATGATGACTGTATGAACATATTTATGCTATTGTTTCACTCTCGTATTCTTTGTTTCGATATGGTTAATGGGTTTCCGCGTCTGTTGATTTCTTCGCGACCTTGGCTTGATAGGCCTCAGTATAATTTATCTTTTGTTTTATAAATGAAGCATGAGTTTGCTCGGATGATTAACCTGTCTATTCTCCACTAATGCCCTGTTCTATGTGTTAAAAGAATTTGGTTATATAAACTTATGCGCATGCTAGCGCTCTGAAATTTTCTGGGTTATTTATGAGTCCGAGCAATGGTGAGTCTTGTTGGCGTTTCTGTATTTTCTTGTTACCCTATTGTGTATATGTGGATACCGGAGGCCGTAAGCACGTGGCTATGCCTGTAAAAGGGTTGTATAACCTCCAAGTTTGATTTTCTTGCATAGTTAAGAGTATAATACTATGGAAGTTTATGTATGCGAATGTCGCATTTGGAACTATTCAATGAAGGATTTGATAAGGCATGGGAAAGCCTGATGAAACTCTCACGATCTTCATTCTATTTTATATTATTCTACAGGTACTACATTGTAATTGCCTATTTTTCTATTTCCCGACATTTACATGCGGAAATGATTAATCATAATGAGATTTCTATACAGTTAATCTTAACTCTTCTGTTTTAATTTAATTTACAGAGCAGGGATTTACTGTGCTTCATCATAATTACTGAGTTTACTTACTTTCATAAATTTCAGTCCTCGCTCTTACTTTATATCCAACTCTTTTCAATTTTACTACTGTTTTCAATTTAATAATTGAACAGACCAATGATTAATTCTTTTTTTCTTTCCTTCCTTTTTATAAACCCTCAGGTCATTCTACTACTAGATTTAAGAGGCCGCGGGTGTCCTAATACATACCTGCAGCCACTTTAATCCTAAGGCACCACCTATTCTGTGTTCATCTAAATGAACCAATGTTATTACAAAAACAGGGTTTTTTTTCAGAGAACAAATTCTTACAGATTGTAACCAAACCCTCAACCGAGGTAATCTAACTATATGTCTGATAACAAAATGGTATACTTACCTGTACTGCTTTACGCACAATTTTCCCACTTCTCCTCAGTTCAGAAAACTGGTTTCCAGCTTGTCTTTCCTCCCGTCCACGAGACCTGTCTAAAACACTGAGTCTCCCCCCAAGCTTATTTGCTAGACCACTGCCTTCAGCAAATTTTAATGCACCTCGGTGCCCATGCTATCTGGTCTTGACCAGACTTAGCATGATTCCCTCTTTTTCCTTCTCCCCGTCTGTTCCTCTAACAGCCGGTTCTTTTCTCCTCCCATTTTTACTATGGGAGAAAAGGAAAGAAGTTAGGGCTTTCTTGGCAACTATTTTCTTTAAATCATCAAGAAAAGAAAACAACTTCCCCATGAGAAGTTATCATATTTGATTTATTCAATCCACGCTCAATTATAAATTAATAATATTAATAATTATATAATTTTTTTAAAAGTAAAAATAATCCTTGTTCAATGTTTTACCCATGATGGTAACAGCAAAAAAATTATTTATAGATTTTCCGGGGTCATTACATCTCCTCCCCCTGAGATTGGACATTGTCTCGATGTCTCTTAGCCATAAACAGCCCTGGATAGGTCCTTCTCATCAATGCTTCATCTTCCCAAGTGTCCTCCTCAGGCCCATAATGTCGCCAGTGCACTTTAAATTGGGTAATAGCTCATCTCCACAGCTGCACTTATCTCCAGTCGAGGATGCTCAGTGGTTCGACCAGGACCTCTCCTTCCGGCTCGACCTGCCACATACAACATTCTAAGTTAGTTTTTTTTATTAAATTCTTTTTCTAGGTTCATTGTAATCAACAATTCCCACTTGAATATCCTGCCATTTGATCACATGTCTAGGATCATAAACATATTTCTTTAATACGGAAACATGGAAAACATTGTGAACCTGGATGTGACTTGGCAAGGCGAGTTGGTATGCCACGGGTCCAATCCTTGCCAAGACTTGGAATGGTCCACAGTATCGGGGTGCTAATTTGGCACACCCGCTCCACTGCAAGGTACTCCTTTTGGCTTGAATCTTAATATAAACATGGTCTCCAACCTGGTATTCCTTGAATCTTCTTTTGCGATCAACAAAATTTTTCTGTCTATCTTGAGCATCTTTCAAATTAGCGCGTACCTTTTTCACCATATCTTCCATTTCCTTAAGCATGTCCGGTCCTAAACTCAGTCTATCTTCGGGTCCGCCCCAGCTTGAAGGTGTGCGGCATTTCCGAGCGTATAGAACCTCAAAAGGACTCATTTGCGTTGAGGTATGATACCCATTATTATACACAAATTCCACTAAGTGTAAGTATTCTTCCCACAGAATAGGTTGCTGCATTACATAAGCCCTTAGCATATCCTCTACCACTTGGTTTACTCGTTCTATCTGTTCGTTGGTTTGAGGATGATACGCAGTGCTAAAGTTCAGCTGAGTTCCCAGTTCAACGAATAATGTTCTCCAAAAGGCTGATGTAAATTTCACATCACGATCTGAAATTATCGTCTTTGGAAGTCCATGTAATCTAAACACATTCTGCATAAAGATATGAGCGATTTGTGTAGCCCTATACGTGGATTGCACAGGTATAAAATGTGCAACTTTACTCAACTTGTCTACAACCACCATAATGGAATCGTTGTTCCTCTTTGTCTTGGGCATTCCAGTGATAAAATCCATGGAAATGGTTTCCCATTTTCATTTCGGAATAGGTAATGGTTGTAATAATCCGGCTGGGTGCTGATGTTCTGCTTTAATTTGTTGGCATTCTAAGCACCGTGCCAAGTACTCAACCACGTTCTTCTTCATCCCTGACCAAAAGTAATCTTTCCGAATTGCAGTAATCATTTTCTGGTAACCTGGGTGACTCGCATAATGGCTAATGTGGAATTCATCCAATATCAGATTTTTAATATTTTTTTGGTTTGGTATATATAATATTTTCTTTTAGTACAACAATCCTGCATCATCCAACTCATATCCTTGTTGATTTTTCTCATTGGTGGACTTTTGTAACTACTATTTTATTTGTTGATATTCAGCATCTTGTTCTGCTATTTTCTCTATCATTTCCCAGAAAGGACTTTTCCATCCACTGATGGAAATTTCGTACAAATTTTGTACCTTTCGAATTAAGGCATCTGCCACTCAGTTTTCCTTTCCCTGTAAATGTTTAATGTCAAAATCAAAATTGCTTAAGAAATCTACCCACCTTGCTTGTCTAGCATTTAAAGTGGGCTGGCTAAAATAATTGGTCAGACTGTGATGGTCGGTTAGCAATAAAAACTTCCTGCCCATAAGATAATGCCGCCACATTTTTAAGGCATGTATGACGGCAACCAATTCTAAATCGTAAGCAGAGTATTTCTTCTCGTACTCTTTTAACTTCCGAGACTCATATGCAATCACTTTACCTTATTGCATTAATACACCTCCCAATCCTTCTTTGCTTGCATCGGTGCATACCACATAATCCTTACCAGGATCAGTGATACTCAAAATGGGCACTGTGGTGAGCAGATGTTTTAACCGCTCAAAGCTTTTCTGGCAGTTTGGGGTCCATTAGAATGCTTTCCCCTTTTTCTGCAATGAAGTGATGGGGAAGGCCGCTTTGGAGAAGCCTTCCACAAATCATCTATAATACCCGACTAATCCCATGAAGGACCGGATATCTACTGCATCCTTGGGTATGGGCCACTCCATTATAGCCTTTATCTTTTCTAGGTCCACTGCAATCCCTTCCCTTGTAATTACGTGACCCAAGTACTGGATTTCTTCCTTGAAGAAATCACATTTACTAAACTTGGCGTATAACTGATGTTCTCGAAGGGTCTGTAGCACCATTCTGAGATGTTCTTGGTGCTCCTCTTTGGTGCAGGAATATATTAATATATCGTCGATAAATATCAGTACGAATCGATCTAGTTATCGATGAAATATGATGTTCATTAGACACATAAAGGTTGCAGGGGCGTTCGTTAGCCCAAAAGGTAATACCACAAATTCATAATGACCATACCTTGTTCTGAAAGTGGTTTTAGCAATGTCTTCTTCTTTAATTCGGATCTGATGGTAACATGATCGCAGATCAATCTTAGAGAACACCGTTGCGCCTTTCACTTGGTGAAATAGTTCATCAATCCGAGGTAAAGGATATTTTTTTTTGATGGTCAGCTTATTCAGTTGATGGTAATCAATACACATCCCAAGGTTCCGTCTTTTTTCTTAACAAATAATACCGAGGCCCCCCATGGAGACATGCTGGGCCGAATATAGTTTTTATCTAGTAATTCTTGCAACTGCATTTTTAATTCCGTTAATTTAGGCACACTCATTCTGTAGGGTGCTCGTGACACTGGGGCTACGCCTGGTACCAATTCAATGGTAAATTCTATAATCCCTTTTGGTGGTAATCCGGGAATCTCTTCCGAAAACACATTTTCAAACTCTCGTATCATAGGGATACTATCTATTGTTGCTATTTTATCCCTAGAATCAGCATAACCCACTTGGACAGCATAAATCTGACACCGTTTTTGGATACATTTTTCCAGTTGGGTTGCGGTTATTGGTCGGATCTGCACAAGTCGCCTAATTCCTTGCAATTCCTTTCTAACCCCATGCTGATCTCTGTAATATATAATCTTGGTTTTGCAGTCCACTAAAGACCAGTGCCTTTCCAACCAGTCCATTCCGATCAAAACGTCATATGAACCAAGGGGGAGTACATTTAAATCAGCCATTACCGGCTGTCCATCTATGGTAAAAGAACAGTCATTGATTTTTTCCATTACTCGCCTCTTGGCCCCGGTAGCTAATTGTACTAGCCAAGGGGTTTTGAATTTAACAGGCTGTAAATTACAACGTTCCACTATCTTTGGACTCACATAACTTAGTGTAGCCCCTGGGTCAATTAAAACAGCTATGGTAAGGTTTGAGATTTTACCTTCAAATTCGACCATGGTTGGTTGATATTCTGCCTGTCGATCATCCAGAGCTGCATCAATTCTTGGCACGCTATGTCCAACCTCGGCAACCGTTGAAGCTTCATGAATTTGGGATAGCTGTTCAGTTCCCTTACGTTGTGGGCAACTTTTGACGTAGTGCGGCCCTCCACAGCCTCAACACTGCACCGAGGGCCTTGCTGTCCCTTCGCTGTCCAATCTTACATGCTGTTCACTGACCCTGGATTCATTTACTGTCTTGAATTTAGATGCAGTTCTTGATGTAATTCTATTGTTCAGTTCTTTGCCATTCCCTTTGCTTCCGCCACTGCGATTTCCTCTGTTGCTTCCAATTGACTTGAAACTCTTTTTCTCATTCCATGTTCTACCAGTAGCTTCCCCTTTTTGCTTACTTTGTTGATAACAAATTCTAGCTTTACGAATTGCCTCATCCATTGACTTTGGATTGTCAAACTCAATCCTCTCTCGCATATACGGTGGCAAGCTACTAACAAATCGTTGCACTTTCGCCTTTTCCTCCCTTATATATGGTACATAGTGGAGCAAGGAAGTAAAACGGGTGATAAATTTGTCCATGATCTGCAGTCCCAACCGCAAATCATGGAATTCTCTTGCCTTTTCATCGTAGAAGCACTCGGTTAAATATCTCTCCTTAAAATACCTTTGGAAATTTTCCCAAGTAATAGTCTGCTCAGTTACTCCCTTTACAATTTTAACTTCTTCCCACCATAGGGTAGCTTTTCCCTGCAGCTGGAAAATAGCCAAATGCACCTTAAGGTTATGGTCATACTCGTATAGCTGAAAATACTTGTTCATATTGATCAACCATGCTTCAGCTGCTTCTTCTTGTTCCCCGTCAAAGTGCGGTGATTTAATCTTACGAAACTCCCCTTGAAACTCCACCCTTTGCCTTTTTGAGGTTTGTTGTTCAAACGCATTATCAGAATGTTCCTCCTGTTCTTCTGATCGTTCACGGGGCATATGATGGTTCTGTTCTTCTGATATTCTCTGTTGTTCTGTGCTAGGATTAATTGGTGGCTGGTTCTGTCTGTCAGGCAAACTTTTTAAAATTCTTTCTTGTTCCATCGTTAATCGTGCATTGTCTTCTCATAACCGAGCCATCTCATTCTTTAGCTCCTGCACTGTTTCCAGAATCGCATGGTTTGTATTTCTGGCTTCTTCCCCCAGCTGTACCCATAATTCAAGGTTATTTTCGGGTCCATGTGCTCCTTGTCCCATTGCATATCTGCAAGATGTACTATCTGTCCTCCTCATGTTGCAACTCCTTGAATTCCTGATCTTGTTCTAGATCATAAATTTAATGACACAATGAGAGGATAATAGCATACTAACCAGTAACTATACAAGTAAACATATTTTTATTATAGATAATACCTCTATATGCCACCTCTATCTTGCTCAGAGGCCTTAGTTTTGTAACTGGGCTCCGATACCACATGTCACAACCCCCATCCTTATATGAATACATAGAAATATTGTAAAAAAAAAAAAAATTATTTACGCATGGATGGGTAAACATTACATTTTAATGTTCAACTATTTGTTGAAATACTTATACCACCAACCTTATAATCGTACGTTGTAACATTATTTCACCAACCTTATAAACTTGTCACTGTTTAACATTCGAATTTTTTTGTACCATATGGCTTGCGCTGGTGGTACGACATCAATTTATTTCCCATTCCACTAATTGTCAACTCGCTGAGAGTCGAACAGTTGGACCTCTCCTCGTGATTTGTTTCCACTCCAACCCGATATTTCATTTGGCAATAGTTGTTGAAATTAATGTTGCAGGCGAGGTACTGGGTGTCTCGGGATTCCGGATTTGATCAACGGAGGTAATCCCTTCCCCTCCATCGAACGATCAGAAATCATTCCGGTGACTTTACATGGAATTCTCCAAGGTTTAGACTTCATTTGATGCGTGGGTTAGCTTCCAGAGGTTTCCTCTGCTTGCAGTTTCGCACCAGGGTTCTTGTTTGCGTTTCATGGGTTGAAGGCAAGGTCGAGCACTGCCTAAACACTGCGATCTAGGTATCTTCTTCGCACGTTCTTTCTCTGATACCCTTGAAACAGGTATTCATACACTAATTTTATGTTATCACCTTCGAATGGACCCAGTGTTGAGGTTCGGTTGATATAATTGTTCCTAAACTATTTCTCTTGTTTGAACGGTGCGGGGTTTGGGCGAATCTACACCGTGGTTGTGGAGAGCCAGCAGTCCCGCCAGGTATACTGATTCCTACTTTCTGGGTATGATTCCCCTAAAACCCCTGCTGTGTTAGAAAAGTTGATGGATGGGGTGCCGGTTCCCACGGCTGAATATTTGCTTATTCTTTGTCAGGTTACTCATTGAATCCTCAGTTTGAAGAAATGGTTTCACTATAACGTTTCCTCTGCTGAGAGGGGAATCTATGGTTACCGTTCCATGAGGCATCGATCCTTATGAATTTATATAATTATATCGCTCTTATTTTGTTCAGGAACTTTCAGTTCCGGGTGATTTAGCATGTAATATTGTGTACTGTTTCATTAACATACAGACATAGTCATATGTGATTTCTCTATTATATATTAAGAAAGGGTTTCGTTGTATACTTTGAAATTCTAGTTTAACCAGCTGCGCGCTCCGATTATGATCACTGTATGAACATATTTATGCTGTTGTTTCACTCTCGTATTCTTTGTTTCGATATGGTTAATGGGTTTCCGCGTCTGTTGATTTCTTAGCGACCTTGGCTTGACAGGCCTCACTATAATTTATCTTTTGTTTTATAAATGAAGCATGAATTTGCTCGGATGATTCACCCGTCTATTTTCCGCTAATGCTCTGTTCTATGTGTTAAAAGAATTTGGTTATATGAACTTATGCGCATGCTAGCGCTCTGAAATTTTCTTGGTTATTTATGAGTCCGAGCAATGGTGAGTCTTGTTGGCGTTTCTGTATTTTCTTGTTACCCTATTGTGTATATGTGGATACCGGAGGCCGTAAGCACGCGGCTATGCCTGTAAAAGGGTTGTATAACCTCCAAGTTTGATTTTCTTGCATAGTTAAGAGTATAATACTATGGAAGTTTATGTATGCGAATGTCGCATTTGGAACTATTCAATGAAGGATTTGATAAGGCATGGGAAAGCCTGAGGAAACTCTAACGGTCTTCGTTCTATTTTATATTATTCTACAAGTACTACACTGTAATTGCCTATTTTCCTATTCCCCAACATTTACATGCGGAAATGATTAATCATAATGAGATTTCTATACAGTTAATCTTAACTCTTTTGTTTTACTTTAATTTATAGAGCAGGGATTTACTGTGCTTCATCATAATCACTGAGTTTACTTACTTTCATAAATTTTAGTCCTCGCTCTTACTTTATATCCAACTCTTTTCAATTTTACTACTGTTTTCAATTTAATAATTGAACAGACCAATGATTAATTCTTCTTTTCTTTCCTTCCTTTTTATAAACCCTCAGGTTGTTCTGCTACTGGATTTAAGAGGCCGCTGGTGTCCTAATACATACCTGCAGCCACTTTAATCCTAAGGCACCACATATTCTGTGTTCATTTAAATGACCCATCACTATTACAAAAACAAGGTTTTTTTTCAGAGAACAAATTCTTACAGATTATAACCAAACGCTCAACCGAGGTAATCTAACTATATGTCTGATAACAAAACATTATACTTACCTGTACTGCTATACGCACAGTTTTTCCACTTCTCCTGAGTTCGGGAAATTGGTTTCCAACTTGTCTTTCCTCCCGTCCACGAGACCCGTCTGAAACACTGAGTCTCCCCCCAAGCTTATTTGCCAGACCACTGCCTTGAGCAAATTTTAATGCACCTCGGTGCCCATGCTATCTGGTCCTCACATGACTTAGCATGATTCCCTCTTTTTCCTTCTCCCCTTCTGTTCCTCTAACAACCCGGTTCTTTTCTCCTCCCATTTTTACTATGGGAGAAAAGGAAAGCAGTTAGGGTTTTCTTGTAGAATTGAGGCTTCTGTGATCCATCATAATTGTAAAAAGAGCTTCTGCGTAAATCACATCAAAAATATCAATGCCGACGCGTTTCGAACCAACCAGTGTGGTTCATCGTCAGGACGAGTTGAAGGAACAGATCTGGCCTAGCCAGTTAAATAGACTGAGCAGAGACTCCTACGGCTACTTAACGGCTATATTTGACTTAGGACCAAGGTCATAATTATATTAATGAAATTAATTCAAATTATTATTTTTCTTAATATTGAGTTAATAATATAATATTTTAATTCCTTGAAATAAGAGAAATTAGGTAATATTGGTAAATATAATCCAATTATTAATTTCTATGACATTAAGTCATAATATAATATTATTAAAGGAAATTTGTAAATCATCAAGAAAAGAAAACAACTTCCCCATGAGAAGTTATCATATTTGATTTATTCAATCCACGCTCAATTATA
>APFE031388785.1:95600-121010 GCA_000404065.3 Pinus taeda | reverse complement strand
TTATTTATAAATTTTCAGGGGTCATTACAGAGGAGATTGAAAATTTTGATATATATCAAATTTCGATAGATTTATTAAAATAAAGTATTAGTTGCCATTTGAAAAAGGAATAAAATGGAGGCGAATTTTCTCTGACACAAAATGTTGAACAAACATTAACATTAATTTAAATCCACGGAAGTACACATAATCACGTAACGATGAAGATACAATCTCAGGCGCGCACACTGGCATCTTGCAGCGCATAAACGACAATGGGAGGACGCCATATCGTCACTCATCTTTATTTTGCAATGTAAGCCGCTTCGTTGAGATGAACGTGCGGCTCTAGTCTGATTACGCATATGCAGACAGATTTAGACATTAATATATTTAGTTGTACAAGTTGGGATTGGAGAGGAGATACTGCTCCACCTTCTTCATTTGGGCAATGCTATTTTCCTTGATCTCTTTTACTCTGCCATCGTACTCAGACTGAACACCAGAAAGCGTTTCGTAGTTAATGGTCCAGGTCGCCACGCTTCCCCCTTCATTCCTGGGAACGTATTTGACCACAAAGTTCGCAGCGCTCAGTTTCGTCCCCAGCGCTCCTCCTCCAATGATTGTAAACTTATACACGAAATTCTGCTCGTCAACTTCATCCACTCGCTCCTTGATGAAGCTGTAATCCCTCTTACCTGTGACATAATAAGGAAGTATTCAACCACATCTGTATCTGGTACACTAATTCAAGCGGGCAAATAACTGGAAGTGGAAGTATAATGATGTTAACGTTCATATGTGATCAAGTGAGGATTTTAAAAAGAGTGATACCAGGGGTGAAGTTCAACTGCTTGATGGTACCCACGCCTCCATCTCCTTCAAGTAAGGTCACAGAAGTGAAAGCTTCGGGCAAAGCCTTTGGATAGAAGTTGTGGCCGTCTTTCACTATGGCGTTCCACAACCTCCTTGGCTCCACTAGAATCACAACTTCCACTGTTTCAGTCCTTGACGCCATCTTCAATTCTCTCGCTACACAATACTTATTTCTTCAATATTATCGCACAAAACGAAAGCTCCTTTGCTCTCATCTGCACTAGACCAGGCGGTATTTAGAGGAGGCATTTACAAACCGTGAGAATCTGTACATTGAAGAGAGCGCGTAAGTGATGGCATGAGAAGTGACATGTATGTGACTTTTTGTTATTTTGTCTGACCGATAGCCGCACACAATGCCGAGTAACTGCGCTTTTTATTGAACCTTTGGGCTATGTGGCCGACTGATAACGAGTTGCATGCCTCGTCTCGAAAATTTCTCAATCACAACGATCTCCCGAAGGGAAAAAACAGAAATGGATGGATGTTTTTTAAGTCAACCTTGTCATTTGTTATTTCTCTTCTCTTCTAATTAGATAATGGATAATAAAGGGTAGATAAGCCATGAAATCAATAATTGATTTGTTTTTAATTTACAAAGCTGATCGTTTCGTTAATGGATCCAATGAATAACGTTGCCAACCTCGTGGACCATGGAGGTTTTGTCGGTCACTGTCGTTGTTCACGGTGAACAATATTACAGTGATATATGTTTTTAATGTAATTTACGAAATGGCGGATGCGATGGTGTGCCCACCATACGTACATGATCATGACTGCGATTGGACTGCTTTCACTTTCGTAGTTTACTGTTCGGACTTCAACACTTCAGTGTAGTAGCTGAACGGTTTGGATTTTAATATCTAGATGTACTTAATGAAGTTGTTGGGTAAGATATTCATGTACATTTATTTAATGTGATGTTAGTATTTAACATTTCAAGCTTGGTAGTTTTAGGTGAATTTTTTTATTTCAAATTTGTTAGGTTTGCATAATTTTTTTTTTTTTTTAGGAAATGTGTAGTCATCGTTTTAATGTGAGCAAGAGAATCGAAAAATGAAGGATTATCTCCTTTGTAAATAACAATAAAGAGATGAAATTTCACAACCATGAAGGATTATCTCCTTTGTCCACAACAATAAAGAGATGAAATTTCACAACCATTTGTTGGCACATAGTGTTGGACATTGGATAAGTGAGCGCTCCTTATGTGTTTTAGGACATGTGCTTATCTACCTCTTTGTGGATTTGTTAACTCTAGTGATGCATCCATTAACTAACACTTGTGAGTTTTGGTGTAACGACAATTGTAATTTCAACAAGTGGTATAAGAGCCAAAGGTCTCGAATTCGAATCACACCGAGCTTGCTTTTGGGGAGATTGTTGGACATTGGATAAACTAGCTTTGTTTCACCACATGTGCTTGACATCCTCTCGTAAATCTATCAACTCTAAGGATACTTCCGTTTACAAACATGTAGGTTTTGATGTAATGACAATGGTGATTCCAACACATGGCATTCTCACTCCTCTAGTTCATGAAAATACTCTTAACAACCATCTATTCTCTTAACCAAGAATGAACATGGCTTTCAAGCAGGATAACATAGGTTTTCTTTCGTGCAAGCATATGATCTATTCAACTTTCTAGGAGAAAAATGGGGTTGATTGCGTTAACACCATGACACACTGAATAATTTATCTCTCTGTTTGCTTTCGGGTTTGGAAGTCATTTCTTCTTCTTAAGCGTGTTGTTCTTTGCCCCGGCTCATAGTTTGTGAAGGTGTTATTCTTAGGGTTTGGTGCAGGTTGGATTTTTATTTCAAAATTGTGTTTTCCCAGCTAAATTGATTATAGTAATGGTGATTCTGAAGACAATGGCGAAATTGATATGTGCTGGATGGAAATCGTTTCTCAGCAAAGGGTATGCATGGGAAGATAGTGGCCTTTGGAGAAAATTTTGCGACCAATGGCAGAAAAGCGCAGTCTCAATAATGGTGAGGTCATGGATGATCGATGGTCTTCTCCCCACTTTTCCTACGATCAAGTAATGAAAGTTTTGCATCAACAATGTGTCGAAGTTTTTCTTTGCAGCTTCCAAATATTCGTAAGTCTAGCATATCAGAGAGTTGTTTATGGGAATTGGTACGGGCCATTTGTAGCGAAATTTGTAATATATTTATTGTCACTAAAGCCTATTTAAAAATGTGTTGATTTGTTTTCTCAACTTGGATTATGGGTTGCTTTTGTTTCTGCTTCCAAGTGACACCATATGATGGGCATCATTTCAAAACTAAATTGGGGTTCAATATTTATATTTTCTGACACCTACCACATCGCCCATTGATTTCTATATTTTCACTGTGTAGTCGTCTAAATCACATGAAGAAAAGTGTAGATCCTCCTTCCTCATCTATAAATTTGTATTTGCTTGTTCCTGAGTAATCCAAGCCAAGGCAACGCCCTCCAATAATGAAAAATCTTGTATTGTGTGTTCTCCATTCTTATATTGTGTTCTACATTTATGTTGTAATTTATTTTTACATTTAAAATGTCTTCTTGATCATGATTTTTCACTCTGAATTCTATCAACTCATATCAAAGCTCAGGCTCTCTCTTTGCCATGTGCCTGTAAAATTCTAGATCCTCCTTCCTCATCTATAAATTTGTATTTTCCTCTTCCTGACTAATCCAAGCCAAGGAAAGGCCCTACAATAATGAAAAATATTGTATTATGTGTTCTCGATTCTTATCTTTTATTCTCCATTTGTTCTATAATCTCTGTTTACATCTTTGTTGTCTTCTTAATCAATGTTTTTTCAATCTAAACTTTATCAACTAGTATCAGAGCTCAGGTTCTCTCCTTTCGAGGTGCCTACAAAATTACCACTCTGCCTCTCAGCCACTGCAATCATATGTTGTTTCAAGTCCTCTTCCGGAGACCCCTTCAGCTCCGGCTCCGTCTCCGACCAAAGCTAAGCTCCTCATCACCTCCAACCAGTTTTTCTCCGTTAGGTTTTCAAAGAAATATTGTATAGTTGTAGATGATGTAACAATGACCTATTCCTAATAGGCGGAGGCAATGGCCCGTGGTATTGTGCTTGCCATATAGTTGCCACTAACAAATCTTTAAAGTAAGCTGAGCCAACAATGATGATATAAGGGATTTATTTCTTAATTTTGGGAATGAGGTCCATTTAAATAAATTGATTAAGGTGGCAATGATAATATATAATGGGGTTGAAACTCATGTATTTTAATTAATTAATTAATTAATTAAGAACAAGAATTTCTCCTTTATTACATCATAATTTTTTTAAGGAGATGGATTTTTATTTAAAAGTGAGGTGATCTTTGTTAAATGATAAATTTTTTATTAAAGGAGATGAATTTGGCCTTTATTTAAAGGTGCAGTAACTAATTGTTTATATCATAAGTGGATTTTTTATCTTTTGGGGGATTAATTTTATTGAGAATCTAGACAACATTAACTAACATAGAGAAGTTGAGCGGGGCTAATTTTTCTCTATGGAAATCAAAGATGAAGGATATACTGATTTTAAAGGATCAGTATTTTCTAATTAAGGGCACTACAAAAAGACCCTCGTCGATGATGAATGAAGAGTGGAATAAGCTAGGTAGAAAGGTTGTTGCAACAATCTACTAGTATCTAGCAAAGAATGTGTATTTCAATGTGTCCATAGAAAAGATGACAGGAGGACTATGGAAGAAGCTCTATGATCTATATGAGAAGAAGATGGCATCAAACAAACTGTTCTTGATGAAGAAGCTTTGTAATATCAAGATGAAGGAGTGTGCTTCAGTTTTTGAGAACTTGAATGAATTAAATATTATTATTAGTCAGCCTGCCTCAGTAAAAATCATTTTAGATGACGAAACTAGAGTTATTTTGTTAATGTGTTCTATGTGAGACAATTGAGAAAATTTAATTGTAGCTATGAGCACTTCATCACTTATAGCGACCATAAAGTTCGATAATGTCAGAAATAGTTTAATGAATGAGGAGATACAACATAAGTCAATTGCGGAAAACTGGCGAGGAGAAGTTCTAGCTCTAACTGATCGTGGTAGGAGATTTGATCAAGGTTGACAAGGGCATTCAAGATCAAGAGGTTGATCGAAATCAAGGAGGTCTAGGATCATTTTATTTCATTATGGTAAACCCAGGCACATGAATAAATAATTTCGAGTCTGGAAGAAAGGACAAAAGGATCAGAAACAATTCAGTACAAATCACAAGTCATCCAACACAAATGAAGGTGAAACTACTGTTATAGTCACATATGATAATGTGTTGTTTACTATTTTAGTAGAGAATGCATGTTTATATACATCTAGTAATAGATTTGGTTGGATCCTTGACACTGGGGTATCTCACCATGTAACCCCATGAAAAGATAATTTTTTTGCATATAATCCTGGTGATTATGGTAGAGTGCATTTGGGGAGTAGTAATTTTTGCAGTATTGTTGGAGTGGAAGATGTCTAGATGAAGATGAAAGATAGACAAGATATATTGTTGAAACATGTCAAACATGTACCAGAAATGTGCATGAGTTTGATCTCTATGGGATGACTACACGATGAAGGCTATTCCACATGTTTTGGGAAAGGAGGCTAGAAAATTAGCAAAGGAGCATTGGTCGTGCCTAAAGGACCGAATACAGGAACATTGTATACATTGAAGACAATTTTAGTAAAATCGGATTTGGCTGTTGTAATAAAAGAAGGAAATTCAATAGGTCTATGGCATATGCGCTTGGGTCACATGCGTGAGAAGGGCTTAAACATTTTTGTTAGTAAAAGTTTACTACCAGGTTTGAAATCCTATAATCTTGATCTTTGTGAGCATTGTATATATGGTAGACAAAGAATGGTTTCATTCCTTAGAGGTGGCCATGGTAAAAAGAAAAATTTGAAAGAATTGATACACTCAAATGTGTTTGGGCCCGTTAACATCAAGTCATTAGGAGGAGTATCATATTTTGTAACATTTATATATGATGCATCCAGGAAGGTTTGGGCCTACCCTATGAAAATTAAAAATGAAGTCTTTGAAATATTTTAAAAATTCTGTGTTGTTTTTGAAAGAGAGACTAACAAATTTCTCAAGTGTTTGAGAACCGACAATGATGGAGAATATTGCTCAAATGAATTCAAGGAATATTATAAGAGGTTTGGCATAAAGCGTGAGAAATCTTTGAATGGTACTCCTCAACAGAATGGTGTTGCAAAAAGGATGAATCAAACCATTGTTGAGAAAGTGAGGAGTATGTTATACAATTCTGGTTTGGAGAAGCATTTTTGGGAAAAGGTTATAAGGACAACTTTCTACCTTATAAATCAATCTCCCACTACAGCCTTGATGGCGGAATCCCTAAATCATTTTGGATTGGTAAGAAGTTGAATTATTCTCATTTGAAAATCTTTGGATATGAAGCATTTTTATATATTCCAAAAAAAATAGAAGTAAGCTAGGTGATAAATCAAAGAAATGCATTTTTATGGGATATGTCGATGAATAATTAGGTTATCATTTATGGGATCCAATCAAACATAAAATTATTAGAAGCATGGATGTTATGTTTAATGAGTCATAAATGTTTAAGAGGATTGTAGGTGAGTTGGAGGTCAAGAATGTTATTTACAAGTTTGAAGAGTAGCATGAAAACATGCTACCAATGCAAGAAAATGGACAACAAATTCAAGATCAGGAAGGGAAACAAGTGGAAAATGATGAACACCAAGTAAAAGAAATATTACATGAAAATTTACAGGAGATTCAACCTGATAATGCACAACCACAGCCGGCTCATAGATCTTCTATGCCTAATAATCCTTTACAAATCTATCCTCCATATCAAACTATATTTGATTGATTGATGAAGCTGAGCCTAATTGTTTTCAAAAGGCTTGTAAAGTTGAGCACAATAAAGAACGAAAGAAATCAATGGAGGAAGAAATGAACTCTTTGTTGGAAAATAAAAATTGGGAATTAGTAAAGCTCACAAAAGGTAGAAAGGCACTAAAAAACAAATGGGTATATAGGATTAATCATGAAGGTGACAGAAAGAAGGATAGATATAAAGCAAGATTAGTGGTGAAATGATTTTCCCAAAAAGAAGGTATTGACTTCACTGAGATTTTCTCACTTATTTTCAAAATGTCATCCATCAGAGTCATTCTTGGTCTTGTTTCTGCTTTAGACTTAGAATGTGAACAGTTAGATGTATATACTACTTTCCTTCATGGTGAATTAGAAGAAGAAATTTATATGGAGAAGCTAGAAGGCTTCATAGAAAAAGGCAAAGAAGACCTAGCTTGTAGGTTGAAGAAGAGACCCTATGGGTTGAAACAGGCATCTTGACAATTGTATAAGAAATTTGATTCATTCATGTTGGAACATGGTTTTCATAGGTTGGAAGCTAGCCATTGTGTCTATATCAAGAGGTATGATCGAGGAAAATGTATCATATTATTGTTATATGTGAATGACATGTTCAATGTTGGGAATGATAAGAATACAATCAATAGGTTGAAGAAATATTTGGGTAAAAAATTTACAATGAGGGATTTGGGTCTATCTGAACAGATATTGGGCATGAGGATCATGCATGAAAGGAAAAACAAAAGGTTGTGGTTGTCACAAGAAAAATATATCAAGAAGGTGGTTGACATGTTTAATATAAAGGATGCCAAGCCAGTTGGTGCACCCCTTGTAGCTCATTTCAAGTTAAGTACTATGTTATGTCCTAATGATAACAATGAGAAGGAATAAATGAGTAAGATTCTTTATTCTTCAACAATTGGAAACTTGATGTATGCCATGGTATGCACACGAACAAATATTGAATATTCAATGGGAGTAGTGAGCAAGTTCCTTGCCAATCTAGGCAATCAACATTTCCAAGAAGTAAAATTAATTTTGAGGTATCTCAAGGGCATTAGTCATTATTTTTTATGTTTTTGTCATAATGAGACTGTGCTTGAAGGATTTACATATGCATATATTGCTGGAGATATGGACATAAAAAAAGGTTATTTGTATACATTTGCAGGTGCAGTAGTATCTTGGGTATCAAGGCTACAAATAATAGTAGCTCTCTCTACAACAGAGGTAGAGTAAATAGTTGCAACAGAAGCTTGTAAAGAGATGTTATGGATGCAATGATTCCTAGGAGAGATAGGAATCAAGTAGAACAAGTATGTTCTATATTTTGATATTCAGAGTGCCATTCATTTGGTGAAAAAACAATCATTTCACTCAAAAACAAAGCACATTGACTTAAGATATCATTAGATCCAGCATGTATGGATGAAGGACAATTATCCTTGGAAAATATCCTTAGATATAAGAATGTTGTTGATATGCTCACTAAGATTCTACCAAGAAATAAACATGAGTTATGTAGGGGCATGTTAGGACTCAGTGTGACTTGTTTCATGATAATTCATTTGGCCTCAAGTGGGAGAATGTTAAATGTGAAGCCATAATGAAGACATCAGCGTCATCTTATGCTGAAAGTTACTATTGACACCATATTCAACCATCACTACCACACCGAAGTTGAACCTACCACACCTCCACACCCACATCGAACCTACCCATTGATTTCTAGATTTTCACTGTGCACTAATCTAACTCACATGTAGAAAATTATGGATTCTCCTTCCTCATATATAAATTTCCATTTTCCTCTACATAAGTAATCCAAGCCAAGAAAAGGCCCTCCAATAATGAAAAAACTTGTATTATGTGTTCTCCATTCTTGTCTTGTGTTCTCCATTCTTGTCTTGTGTTCTCCATTTGTATTGCAATCTCTGTTTACATCTTTATTGTCTTCTTCATTAGTTTTTTTGCACTTTGAACTCTATCGATCCTTGGAATATCAAAGATTTTATTTATATGTAAATAAGGTAGATATTTTGAAATGTTGAAATGTGACATTGAATTATGTAATTATGAGTAAATATTTATTAGTTACTGCTAGTGACTTTTGTAAGTTAGTAACGAGTTATATACCGAACAACAATTATTTAACAGAGGAGGCCTTTATAAAACTAGTGAATGCCCAAGAAAATGTAATCATGAGAATCATTCTTGATTAATAAAGATTTCCATCTAGCCCCATGAATGTTTCCTAGACACACTATCAAGGTTTTACCATGTAAAATATTGTGTTTACTTGTGTGTATATTTTAGTTTCCCTTTTAACTTCTTTACATTTATTTCCTACTTAATAAACTGCTGGGTTCAACAAGTGGAATCAAAGCCTGGATCGAACTCCATTAACGAGATTGATTCTAGCTTCATTAGTATGAAGAGACCACGATTGGATCCAGTTAAAGACTACCATCGTTTATTGTGGCAAAAATGTTGCGCATTTGGAGTGATCGAACTTTGAATTGGAGAGTCACCTAATGTATTGAAGAACATGATGTTGCAAAGAACTCGTGTGAGAGTTCGTCAAGGGTTTGACGAGACCAGAAGAAAACGGTTTGGTAAAGACTACATTTTGAAGAGAAGTCGTGTGAGAGTTCAGTGGCTGTGGAAACGAGGAGGCCAATGCATAGTGCAATAGAGTAAGACTGCCCTGTGTGATCAATAGCTGATACATAACTGAAGCCAAAGCTTTTTAAAGATCAATTTTAGAGATGAGGAGGTCATTGCACAGGTTAAATCGTTGGTGGCCATGAAGGGCACCTCAATGATTCTCCATTTTATGACTGTCAAATTTTTTAAAGATCAACACAATCTTTGCATTTTCAAGACCACCCACTGCCAATTTTAAGATTTGGAGCAGACAAATTGGAAAGCACTGAAAAGATTGATTGTTGAATTTGTAAGTTAACAAGAAAAACAGAAGTATATTTATAATTTGACTTCTGTTGAGCATATGATTTGAAGTAATTTTTTTTTTTTAATTATGTGTATTTGAGGCAATCTCAGAATTTGAAGTATTCAAAAAATATATATATGTGTATTTGAGGCAATCTCAAGGTTTGAAGTATTTTTTAAGAATCTGTGAAGTAAGTTAGAAGAAATTCTGGAAATTAAATTAGGAAAAGGGGCAATAGGATCATTTTTTCGTAGAAAATAAAAACCAAATAGAAACCCTAGTTGAAAGAAGATTCTAGAGGAAAATCAAATTTAGAAATAAACCAGCCCTAGAAGCAAAATTAGAATGTTATAGAAGGAAATGGCGAAAATGACAAATACAAAGATCAAGGTGGAGAAATTGACCGACATGAACAACTTTGCTTTATGGAACTAAAAGTTAGGGATTTGCTAGTGCAACGAGGGTTGCACAAAGCATTAGACGGGGTGAAGAAGAAACTTGTTGGCATGTTAGATTTGTATTGGGAGGACTTGGATGCCCAAGTTCTCAATACCATCAGGTTATGCCTGGCAGATGAAGTTATTTTCAATATAGCTGAAGAAACTTCAACAATAGGTTTGTGGAGAAAATTGGAAACTTTATATATGACCAAATCATTAACCAACATAATTTATCTAAAAATACATTTGTACAGTCTTCAGATGAAGGAGGGTACAAAAATTGTATAATATCTATTTTTTTTTAATACACTTATTTGCCAATTGTTGAATATGGAAGTTAAATTTCAGGAAGAAGATAAAGTTATCACCTTGCTGTGTTCCATGCATGAATCATGGGACCACTTCGTTACCTCTATTAGTTTGAGCAGAACTCAATCCTTGTAATTTGATTAAGTTGTGGGAGCTCTGTTAGCTAAAGAAGTAAGGAAGAAGTCCAATGTTGAAACCTATGCATTAGAAGCCAAATGCTGGTACTGAAATAAAATTGGACACCTCAAGAAAGACTGTTGGAAACGTAAAGAGTCTGATAATCCAAAGAAGGAAGGAAATCAAGTTGATTCAGGTATGCTAGATGAAGTTTTATCTACTGAAGAATTATTTATGATAGATGAAACTTTACCTATATGTAATGTATCTCAAAATTTTGAAAGTTTGTTGTTAGACTCTGGTGCTTCTCATCATGAGTCCACACAAAAATTGGTTTACTTCATATGAAGTTGTAAATGGTAGTTATGTGTTTACGAGTAATAATGTATCATGTCAGACTGTTGGGATGGGAAATATCATGATTAAAATGTATGATAACATAGTTAGAACATTAACTAGTGTTAGACTTGTACCTCAATTGAAGAAAAAATGATTTCTTTGGGAGTTTTGGACTCAGATGGTTATACGTTTACAAGTCAGAATGGAGTGTTGAAAGTCTCAAAAGGCGCCCTAGTTGATATGAAAGCAGAAAAGGTCGGAAATCTTTACAGACTCAAAGGAGGTACTCAGGTGAGTGAAGCATCAGTTGTGTTAGAGAAAGAAGAAGAAGGTACTCTCCTATGGCATCAACGATTGGGTCACATGAGCAAGAAAGGTCTTCAAGTAATGATGAACAACAAATTACTTCCTGATTTGAAATCCTTGAAGTTGGATTTTTGTAAACATTGTGTGTGTGGAAAACAGTTTAAACATACATTTAAAACTGGAAATCATAATAGTAAATAAATTTTGGACTATATCCATTCTGATCTGTAGGGACCATCTCTTGTTGTATCGTATGGAAGTGCTTTATATTTCTTAACGTTTATTGATGATTTATCCTGAAAAGTTTGGGTCTTTAGGTTAAAAAAGAAAGTTGATGTATTCAATGTCTTTAAACAATTTAAAGAAATGGTAGAAAAAAGAACAAGTAAATCAATGAAATGTTTAAGAACTCACAATGGTGGTGAATTTACTTCTCTAGAATTTTAACAATACTGTAAGGATGAAGGAATTGTTAGACATAAAATTATTGTTAATAATCCTCAGCAAAATGGTGTTGTTGAATGTATGATTGAGACTCTTATGGAAAGAGCCAGAAGCATGATCAACAATGCTAACCTACAAAAGGAGTTGTGGGAAGAAGCAATATCCACTGCTTGTTATTTAGTTAACAGATCACCTTTAATAGAAATTAATAGTAAAATTCCTTAAGAGGTTTGGTTAGGTTATTCTTGTGATTATTCACATTGAAGGATATTTGGTTGTGATGCATATGCTCTTATTCCTAAAAACCAACGTTCAAAATTAGATCCAAAATCACAATGTTATGTCTTTGTTGGGTATGACTATGTGGTGAAAGGATACAGGTTGTGGGATCCTACATCACAAAAGATACCCATTAGTACAGATGTAACATTTGATGAATCTTCTCTTTTAAAAACAAATTTTGAAATAATTGAATAGGAACGGGTATTGCCAAATCAACAAATTCAGTTGGAGGCTAGAACTTTTTTCAAAAGTCGAAAGGAAGGAGAGACTTCTGGAGGAAAAGGTGATGAAGATATAAAGGAAACTGTTGAATTTTCTGAACCAGTTCAATAACCAGTCACTCTAAGAAGGTCTACAAGGGAAAGAAAAACTCCCAAAATGTATGAAGATTCCACTTCGTATTTTGCTTTGATTACTGAAGATGGGGAACCTTCTTATTGTCAGGAAGCAGTCGATGATACAGATAGAAAAAATTGGAGGATGACTGTGGAGGAAGAAATGGATTCCTTAGCCAAGAACAATACTTGGGATCTTGTAGAATTTCTTGAAGGGAGAAGTGTTGTTGGATGAAAATGGGTCTTCAAGTTGAAACAAAATGTTGATGGGAGTATCGAAAGATATAAGGCGAGACTGGTAGCAAAAGGGTATTCTCGGGTTGAAGGTATTGACTTTCATGCGATTTTTTCACCCATTGTAAAACTTGTTTCTATTCGTACTATCTTGGCACTAACTACATTACTTAACCTTGATTTAGAACAATTAGATCTTAAAACAACTTTTCTACATGTTGATTTGGATGAAGAAATATATATGGAACAACTAGAAGGTTTTGTACAAGATCGCAATAGAAGATTAGTTTGCAATCTCAGGAAATCATTGTATGGCCTAAGGCAATCTCCCAGGAAATGGTACAAGAAGTTTGACTCCTTCATGGTGAGCCAGAACTTTATTAGAAGTGAGTATGATCATTGTGTATACTTCAATAGTTTTAGTGGCATATTCATTATCTCAGTTTTGTATGTTGATGACATGCTTATTGCAAGCAAAATCATGGAAGAGATAAAAAAGCATCAAAGGCTCAGCTCTCTAGGACATTTGATATGAAAGGTCTTGGAGCAAAAAAACATATCTTGGGCATGGAGATGCATAGATATGGGAAAAATGGTAAGCTTTGGTTATCACAACAGAAATATGTGGAAAGAGTACTTGAAAAGTTAGTATGAACAATGTGAAAGTTGTTAATGTTCCATTAGCTTCCCATTTTAAGCTTTCTTCAGTTTTGAGTCCTAGAACTAATGAAGGAAAGCAATATATGTCTCTTGTACCATATGCAAATGTTGTAGGAAACTTAATGTATGTGATGGTATCTACAAGACATGACATTTCACATGTAGTTGGATTTTTCAGCAGGTTGATGGCAAATCCAGGAGAAAAACATTGGCGAGCAGTGAAATGGGTGCTTTAGTATCTAAGAGGTGCAAGTGACCATTGCACCATCTTTAATGGTAGTGAAGGATCAGTCTGTGGATATGTGGGTGTTGATTATGCAGGTGATTTGGACAAAAGGAGATCTACTACAGATTATGTCTTTACTCTTGCAGGTGGAGAGATTAGTTTGATGTCAAAGCTTCAAGAAACAATTGTGTTTTCCACTACTGAAGGACAATATATAACTGCTTCAGATCCCAGTAAAGAAGAAATCTGACACATGAGAGAGTTAATGTATTCTATGATAGTGAGAGTGCTATTCACTTGGCTACAAATCTAGTTTATCGTAGCAAGACCAAGCACATTGATGTAAGGTATCATTTTCTGAGACATGTGATCAATGGCAGAAAAGTAGCTCTCAAAAAGGACCATACATGAGAGAATTGTGGAGACATATTTATGAAGCCAGTTACAGTGGAGACACTGCGATGGTGTTTAGCCTCTCTTGGTTTGCAGAAGGGATGATGAATGGGCATGGGAAAGGGATTAGGAAAATTGTCGTCAATGTGGAGTTTGTTGAAGTGTGACAACAAATTATGTAATTATGAGTAAATCTTTATTAGTTACTGCAAGTTAGTTTTATAATTTAGTAACGAGTTTTATATTGAACAACAGTTATATAACGGAAGAGGCTCTTATAAAACTAGTGAATGCCCGAGAAAATGTAATCATGAGAATTATTCTTGATTAATAAATATTTCCAATCCCTTTTCCGTAAATGTTTCTTTAACAAACTATCAAAATTTTACCGCATAAAATATTGTATTTGCTCGTGTATATTTCAGTGTCCTTTTAACTTCTTTACCTTTCTTTTTTGCTTAATAAAATGTTGGATTCAACATGCAATCCTTTTGGATAATTTCACAAATACGTGCCATAGCTTGAGTTTTGTAAGAAGTTTATGTGCAATTTCCGAGTCAATATCAAAGGAATGTCATTTGGTGTTGTTTCTTGTTTTATATATGTAAATGCTTTGCCAATAATATATCTCTCATTCAAACTAATAGTAATAAACAGAATATTTCCATCCTTTCTCACTACTCCATTATTCTTAGAGTTTCCACTATAAAAGGTCAAAGGTAGGTCATAATGACCTTTATTAATTTATATGTGAATAAGGTACATACTTTGCACTCCTTAGGGATAATTTCAACGTTTTTTGTTTCAGAATTTGCAAATGTCAAGTTAGGGAAATACGTACCTAACCTTTGTTTTGTAAGAACTCTATGTGCAATTTCCGACTTAATATCAAAGGAGTGTCATTTGGTGGTGTTTCTTGTTTTATATATGTAAATGCTTTACCTATAATATATCTCCCATTCAAACTAATAGTAATAAACAAAATATTTCGAATCTTGCTCACTACTCCACTACTCTGAGTTGTCAATATAAAAGGTCAAACGTATGTCATAATGACCCTTATTTATTTATGCTTAGAAAGGGATAGGTGAGAACCTTTGAAGTGAGAAATGTAGCTTTAAGTAATCATTTTAATGCTAGGATAGGTCTTGTGCAAAAAATATGTTTAGAGAGGGAAATGATCTCACACGGATGGAATATGTAAAAATTAAGAGGGAAGGATTGGTTAAGGGATTTATTACATAAATAATCTGTTACAAGCAACATTGTAATCTAATAAGCCTTGGTGCACAGCTTTATTTTATATATATTACAACATTTTACTAGGATAAAACAAGCGTATTATCATTTACAATTGGATACTTGGAAGGCAATTAAAACTAAAAAAAATTCTTCTCAAGTGAATTGAATTAAAATGAATAAAAATATCATAAATAGGCACAGAAATGTAAATCATAGATGTCCGTTCTATAGGAAAAGGTAATTAGTTTCATAGAAAAAAATAATAATACTTATTTAAACTTTCCTATATGTCCAGAGAATCTTTAGAAGAAAAACGAAGTCTTTAGTATGGTAGATGGAGTAAATCAGAGAAAAATATTTAAATGTTATTTTATAAAAATATATACGTTAAAGGAATGAATATGATTATTTTAAATGATTTTTTTTAGATTTATTTTAAATATTTAAAATGAAAAAAAATTGCATCTTTCTTATCTTTTCATAGATTCTAAAGAATTTGTAATTTAATTTTTCATTATTTAAGTTGTATTTTTAATTGTTAAATTTTTACTATGTATCAAGAAAAATTGGTAATATAAAAACAAAAAAAAACAAAATGTAAAATAACTAAATTATTTCAGAAGTTTTACTCATTAAAAAAAAAATCATTTGTTTTATATCATATATACGTAGTTTTTTAAAAGAATATATAATATTTACACATTTCACATTAAAATATTTTACATAACATGTATATCGAGACATTCTATCTATAGACTACATTGTCCACATTAAAATGATTTGTTTTGTTATTACTATATTTTCAAGTATACATCAATATTACCTAGTCTTTCATATTAAAATATTATATCCATGCTATATTAGCTTTATATAAATTGAATGAATTACACTTCTCTCTTTTATCATTCTTATTAAGGAAGATCATATTAAAAGTTTATATATATAATTTAAGTTTATACATATGATTTAAGTTTATACATACCGAATTTTATTTTAAATAAAAACAAAAACAAAACAAAAAACTAATATAATAAATTTACACAATGCTATAGATTGTGTACCTATATAGTCAAAAACTTAGTGAATATAAAAAATGTTATAATATAAAATAAAAATAAATATTTATAAAATATTTTGATTTTGAAATGAGTTATAATTTTTGGCCAGCTGGTATTCTAACAAAACCTATTTACAAGCTAATAATATCCATGGTAAAATGGAGGTAAATATCCATCATTAAGAATCTTGTTGTGTTATAATAATTAAGTGTTAATTTTAAAATTGTTATAACTAGCAAATGCACCACATGTTGCAATGGGAATGTCGTAAGGCAAGAGCGTAGGAAAGAGTAGCATAGAGGACCACATGATATAAGAGAGTACATTGTCTAAAAAGAGAATAATAGAATCTGGTGAGAGCTATAATAGTGACATGCTTTCACCAATCTCAGTGGCCTCTTGTGGGAAGCTTATTTAGGTTTGATCTCAACGAAGAGTGAGATGTTTCAATCTTGCAAAATGATAAGTTATATTTCTAAGAGCCTCTCACATACCATGGAAATCAAAACTCACTCATTTTAATAGGACTTACCTCCCAAATTTCACTGTTGGAATGTTATTCAAGTGGGTACAAATTGTTTTATATAGTTCTTTCAAATAATATTGATTCTCATGGGATAATTCCTAGGTTGCATCTTAAATCATGGAGTCCAAACTTTGAGACGTCAACTCCATCAATAAAAATTTCCCCCCTTGTCGGTTCTACAATACGAATTAGTACTTGAAGTGAGAATTTGCCACTACCAACCTGTTCAATTATCCCAATATTCTCTCCTGTAGGAAATTCACATGTGATACCTTTAAATACAAATGCTAGATGAGGTCCATATCAAACCTAATTGTATGTCCATGATAAAGTCAAATCCTTAGTGGCATAAGATTTCTCTTTATTAATAATATTTTAATTAGTGGGGTTGGGTACATCCTATTGAGCATACACCTATTCTCGAAGATGAGAATTTTTTATATACATGCCTTTAGAATTACTAACTAAAATTCCCATAGTTAATACGTTTGTGATGAACATATAAATATTTGGGACTACCTCTTCCTCTTCAAACTTAGTATGCAAAAGTGAATTTGAATTTTGAGATCTAATCTTTTTAAAGAAACCCTTCTTTTTTATTTTTCCTTGTACATACTCATACAAACTATAATTCATAAGCCACCTATGTCATTATTTCCAAGCCCTTCAAAATGCCATTCTTAGATTTTTTTTTTGAAACTTCTTCGGGGAGCCTTTACTCATGGGTTCATTCAAGTAGGTAACACTATTAATTGAAATATATATACATTATTTTTCTTTTCTTAAGAAAATTTACACTTCAATATTGATTGACTTACATTTAGGAATTCTCCTTACATGCCCTTATATCACTATCGAAAGTGGTCCTCTTCAGCTATATTTCCTTAGTTGGTGCTTAGCATAACATATCTCTCTTGAGAATGTTGTGTTTGCCTTTCTTTCCCATTCAAATTTCTTATAGGACCACCCTTGCTTACGTAGATAAATTACTTTCCAAGTTGGAGACATGTACCTTTATATCTTAAAGTTGTCTTCAAAGTATGTCCACTTCATCATCTTATTTCTCTATTTCGGTCTCTACTTTATGTACGTTGTCCATCACATAGGATACAATTTCCCTATTATCATATAGTTTCAAGTTAATAGTGATTAGATCAAGCTACATGGATTCTAATAACTATGTTAGCTGAGTCAACAATTCTTTATGTGGGCACCCCATATAAATGCTACACCAGTTCTCAGAAGTGTAATTATCGAGTTGACACCACCTTAGCCATGAATACATCGAAAATTTCACAAAATTCCCACCTCTGTAAGTCAACACCTTCGGCCACTATTAATTGCACCAACTTAATCTATTTAAGACTACCATCCAAGAGTCCACAAGGAGCTTTCTAACCCAAGACTTCCTAGTTCTAGCATGGAAACTTTGATTATGGAAAGAAAGAAGACTAAGAAATTTTAAGCTCTACACAACTTCTCTTGATGTCTCTCGCACCAATTAACACATCAACCTTGTAGAATAAAGTATGACGACAACTTGGCTCCCAACTCAGGTCACCAGATACCTTTTCCAACTCGTTTAATTGCTTCACATTATCATATAGAAATCGGGAAGAGGTTCTTAACAAGATACTTACCAGATTTAAGAGCATCATTTCTAACTTGTTCCAAATTGACTAATAAAAAGCTTCTAATTTCCTTCCTCCACCATGTTTCTATGCCCAGATCAAATGGAACATGAACCCCTGCATGAGAAGGAATGGGATTTTTCCTCTTTAGTGAAAGGATAATCAAGGTCATTTGAGAATATGACGGTGGTGCCAAAACAATCCCATTCATCCCAAACTCTTCGCTTTGTTCCTCTACATTATGTTTCATACAAATCCCACCCCAACGATTTGTGTAAGACACCATGTTATGGTTCGACAGGGTATTGTACTAGATGCAGAGGGGTTTCTCCCTATGTGATCTAACCTCCACCAGATTATTGAATTGAACACGAAGGTCATTTGTATAATGTGCATGCAACTATTGACCCTAGGCAGACACATTGACCTATAAACCCCACTTCTTTTTTTGTTACTTTTACATTGTTTTCCACCCCTCTCTAGAATTTAAGACTATAAAAAATACCTATCGAACTTCTCTAAAAAATTAATTAGAAAAATCGCAAAACAAAAAAAATTTACCAACATACTACTAATTTTTTTACAATTAAAAAACAACGAATTTAGCCTTTAAATATAAAAATAATCCAATAACCTAAACTATTAATTCTATAATTTACTAAATTTTTAAAAAAATCAAATTAAAATTAATATGAAATAATTTTATATCACTACTTATATATTATTATTTATATAATCACTATATTAATTATAATGTGTTATATTTATTTATTTATACACTACTTATATTAATTATAAATTTTTCTTGAATTATGTTTTTATTAAATAAATAAAATATTAAATTTTAACATTAAATCCAAGGATGAGTCCATTCACTTGGGCTATTAATTTTATAACTTCTTGGGCTATTAAAAAGTCTCAATGGGGTATCGTTTGTTAAAGAGTCTCACTTGGAATTGAGAATCTTTTGCTAAAGAGTCTCACTTGGGTATATAAAATAGAAAAGTAAAAGATTTCAATTCTTGAAACCGGGCTTTTAATTAAGGTATGACAAAATCCTTTTAGGTAAGTTATTATTAATTATTTTTTTAAATTTCCATATAAGCTTTAGTTTAGAAATGAGTTTTATGTAAATTGTTATGAGGAATATGTGTTATTGTTCTTGTTTTTAATTTAGGTTGATTCTTACTTTGATGTATTTTTTTTAAGGAATTATTATATATGGTTAATTAGATTTAGAATTATTTAAAAGTGTTATGAGGGATAATTATTATTCTTTTCATTCAAATTTTTCAAACATTGTTATAATAGTTTGTTTCTCAATCATTCGCTTAGAGTGCATTGTTATAATAGTTTATTTCTCAGAGCATTGTTATAATGGCTTAGATTTTTGTTATTGAATGCTTTCAAATCCTAAATAATATCTATGAATTGATATCCAATATTTTGTTATAAAAACTTAGAGTTTTTTCCCTACAAAATACATTCTGTAAAAGCTAAAAAAAAAACCAAAAGCAAAAGCCTTTGTTTCCAAAGTAAATTGGGTCAGTGGGAATTGCTGTTATAATTCCCATTGCAGTTTAAATCTTTAGAAATGGTAATAAGCATTTGTTTTCCTAAGGTTGAACAATCATAGTTTTTAAGTAGGGTTAACATGCGTTGAAACCATAGTTACCAAGTTCGAGTTCGAATTCGAATTCAGTACGAAAATAATTCGATTATATAAAATTCAATACGGAAAAAATTTGGGAGTATTAATATTACCACTACTAAAAAGAGCCTTTTAAATAATTTTTAAAAATTCAAAATTAAAAATCTTATTATTCAAAAACTCATGCTCCTCAAAAATTGTTTTCAATCACATTATGGAAGTTGCAAATAAAATTAGAAATTGAGATTAATAAAGAGAATTCGTCCTCATTGAAAGTGAATAAGATGGAACTAGAAACCCTTTCTCCACGAACAAGAAAGAAATAACATGTCTCAAACCATTAGAATTTTTTTGTTAGTCAATCAATAAATAATTGTTAATGGGATCCTTATAACCAACAATAAAGAATAGATCAAAAATCATCTTTAAAAAAAACTAAAAATTTATATAAATTATTTCCCCCAACAAAAATCTCAGTAACAAAAAAAATTAGATTTTAACCAATCTTATTACAACTAAAAATTTAACTATTATTATTCATTGTACTTCTCTACACAATAATGCTATATTAACCATATATATTAAAATTTTAAAATAAGAAAAAATACTTAAAATCACTACTTTAATTTATAAAATAATTTCCACAATATTTTTAAATATTTCACTCAACAATTAAAATTGAAGTACCAAACTAGTTCATTTTTACATTATGTTTTCCAATTATTTTCATTTAAATATTCCTTATCACATTTTTTATTTCACTTCACGTTGATTGAGGTTAATTTATTTCCTAAACTCCTTTGTTCTTTCCTGCCGTATTGTCTAGCGCCATACATTGGTTACTAGTCGAAATTATGTTTAGAAAATGGGATATCCTTAAATGCCTACATTAGAAGAATAATCAAAGACAACAACGACGTTTGTTATCACAAGTTTCATTTCCTCTAATCAATTAAACACATGTGAGAAAGAAAATTTCACCGACCATTTGGACATGCAATTTTCAAAACCTTCGGATTTTCAATTTTGGGATGATTTCTATGATTGGTCGCGATGGAGGATTATAAATCTTCTGAGGAGGGGAAGGCTCGCATAGACCCCCCTATTATCACAATCCCAAGCAGGGAGATCCGCACACAAACAAAACAGGCTCTGGATCTCAATCTGATTGTGTTGGAGGATAAATGGTCATGAAAATTACCCAGTTGCCATTCGTACCGAATTGAATTTGAGCGTATTATTGACCGAATCGAACCGAACCACCGAATTTCCGAATTCTTCTGCTCGATTCGGCCGAATTTGGTAACTATGGTTGAAACTTATACTAAATTGACTTGGTGTTTGTCTCTTCAACGTCTGGTTTGGAAAGTAAGATAAAGAAGGTAGCCTCGTTGTAATAAAAGTGGTGTGTGATTGCTAATCCGTGGGTCTGCCGCCATGGGGAAGAAGAGAAAGAGAAGTAGGAATGTGTAAGGATCATGATTGGAAATGAAGTGTATGGGGGCTATAATACAGAGTGTGTTGTTGTTGCCCCCAATGGTCCTAATGCTTGTTATATGTCTTTGGGTTATGACAACCCTGTTACCTGCATCTGTTCTTCATCTCTGTTTTTTGAACTACAAGTTGAATGTATATTATGTTTCTTCAAGCACTACACGTTTCCCACATCAAGCAACTCTGTTTGATGATGACAAGATTAGTTTTGGTGGCCATGAGATTCAAGGTCTCAGGGTGGCGAATGATGGATTGAATGTTGCATCACCATTGCTAAATGAGTCTGTTAATGGGCATGGAGTAGTAGATCTGAAATGGGAGAGACCAACTACCCGTATTGAGATTTCATCGCTGTAGAAATTTGAAAATGGATCTAGTAAATGGGCGATAACGAGAAATAAGAAAAGTAATGCAAATAATGCTACATTTTCTCTAGATGCAGTAAAAATGAAAATGGAGGCTTTTAGGTCTGCTTCAATGTCTGCAGGCATGAAGGATCCAAGCCATAAACAATGCAAAGAAAGGAAAATTTATGTATATGATCTGCCCAAAATATTCAACGCACAACTGGTAGAGCAATGCCACAGCCTAATTCCATGGCTCAAACTCTGTGATTATTTTATCAATGAAAGAATGGGGAAACCCATTGAAACTTTTTATAAGTAGTGGTTTCACACTCATCAATATGTGCAAGAGCTCATATTCCATTCCAGAATCTCAAGGCACCCATGTCTGGTTTCTGATCTTGTAGAGGCGAATTTGTTCTACATTCCCTATAATGCAGGTCTCGATGTGCTGAGATGGAATTTTAGGGAAAATATGAGTCCCAAGAAGCGAGACGAACTAGCCCTAGAGCTTGTGAAGTGGCTTCAAGTTCAGCTATGGTGGAGGAGACACGGAGGCAGTGATCATGTTCTGGTTCTGGGTAAGATCTCGTGGGATTTTAGGAGATCGAGTGATGATGATCAATGGGGCAACAAGCTATTAAGACTGCCTGAAATGAAGTCTGTTACCCAACTTTTGATTGAACGCCATCCATGGGATATGAATGAAATTGGAGTCCCACATCCCACTTTCTTCCATCCTCATTCTGATGAAGATATCTGGAAATGGCCATGGCAATGGCAGATCAGGACAAGCTAGAGACCCCATCTGATAAGCTTTGCAGGTGCCCCAAGAACCAACAGTACAAAATCCATTCATTCCATCCTAATCGAAAAGTTTTGAGGCAGGCCAAAGAGTTGCAATTTTTTGAACTGCAATTCCCACGTTTGCCTAGGTCCTGAAAACACAGTGAAGCTCTTTATGCAATCCGAATTCTGCCTTCACCTCCTGGTGATAGCCCTACTCAGAGATCACTGTTAGATTCTCTTATAGCTAGGTGCATTCCTGTGCTGTTCAATTCCTTTACAACATATTATCAGCATCCATGGCATCTGCCTGGTAATGAGAGCTCCTATTCAAATTACATAACAGAAGAGACTGTTGAAAAAAAGAATATAAATGTGATAGAGGCTCTTCAAAAAATCCTAGAGGAACAGAGGATGGAAATGAGAAAGACCATAATCTAGGAAATTATGCCTTCTCTGCTCTATGGTGACACAGATTCAAGATTTAAGGTTTTTCAGGATGTGTTTAATATTTCTTTGAATAATATTCTCTCGAAAATAACTAATCACTACAAGGATGAGTCCATTTGAATCCATGATGCATTCCATTATGGAGAGGACAATGCATCTGATTTGAGTACAAATTTTGAACTTTATAGACAACTAAGCTCTTGTGAAAAAAAATTGAACTGAGGATACATGAACAATGAGATGTTCATGGTTTTTGCATTTGCAAATAAAGTCAAGCTGTGTGGATTAGGTTGAAGATGATGAGACACAAAACCAATTAGAACTCTTGAATCAAGACAAACAAATCATGATTGGGAGGAAAAGATCCGAGGACCTGGTCAAAGGCAAGGGAAGCTTTGATAACATTGGAAAAGAAAAAAAAATCTCTTTCAAAAAGCTGGGATTTGTACCTTGTCACAGGCAAAGGAAGATTTAATAACATTAGTAAAGAAGAAAAGTAAATCTCCATCAATAGCATAGCTGATGCAGACAAGAAGCTAAGCATGAAATCCAATTCCAACAAGTTGTTTCAGACTCATCAATATGCGCTAGACCTCATATTCCATTCTAGAATCTCAAGGCACCCATGTCTGGTTTCTGATCCTGCAGAGGCAAATTTGTTCTACATTCCCTATTATGTAGTTCTCGATGTGCTGAGATGGAATTTCAGGGAAAATATCAGTCCTAAGAAGCGAGATGAACTAACTGTGTGATATTTTTGCTTCCTGTTTGGGATGGATAAATACCAAAACCATACAATATAAAACACAGAGGCAATGCTCTGTTTCCTTTGCTCCAAGATCTTTTACACAGAGAAGTCTTTTAAAAATAATTACACAGAGGACAGAGTATTTCACCACCATAAAATTTCCATTCATTAAACAAAAACATTTACATATTCATCCTCTTTTACTCAGAGGGATTCACCAAAACATTTTCACAAGATTTACTCTGCCTCCTATGAAATTTTACACCACTGTGTGTAAATATTTCATTTACATTCACTGCTGTGTGAAAACAAAACTTACAGGGAGTTACAAATTTACCTTTTCACCTGTGTGAAACAACTCATGGATTTGAAAACAAAACAAGCCATTGGTTTCATTTACTTTCTCCTCCTGCTCCTGCACCGCTGTGCAATTTTTACTTCTTACATTACAAACAAAAATAATTCTTTTTACTGCTGCTGCATTTTTCTTTTACATTTCAAAACCAAAAGATTTTTGCAGATCTGTGCGTCCCCTGCAATACAAAATTTACTCTGTTCTTTTTCTCACGGGTGCTGCGGACCCTCTGTGTTTTTTTTACTTGCTGCTACACACAAAAACTTTCTCCCCGTATGCAATTACATAATACATATTCCAAAATAATAAAATAAAACTTACCTTACATTTTCGCCCATACTTCCGTATGCCATAACTATTACGGGCCGTAAAACATTTAAGCACTTTACCAAAAACATGTCATAAAATTTAACTTAGGGTATGGGCAAAACTTTACTCCACGTATTTAATTTAGTTTTACCAAACCCCGTGTACTTTCCTTGAATCGAACGGTGGAGAGAGAATGCTTTAATCAAACGGCAGAGGTTGCATATCGGGACACCCTTTCTCACTGTCTTTTAACCCATCGTGCAACTTGGTAAATCAACGAACGTAAATGCTGGAGGTAAACCGACGGGTGAGAACAATATCGGACGAGGTGAGTTGGGTGAAAGATATCTTCCGATGGATTGTCAGTGCTGATGTCAGGCCAGCATCATGGGTGTCAGGTTGTCAGTATCGGACCAGCATCGTACGGAAACAACCTTGAGCGAAAGGCGGTGCGATATGATACCAGGCGGGTTAAGTTTCCAGTGGTGGTTTTCTCCGTTGACTGCTGACCCGTCCGCGCGGTTGGTGAAATTATATATTTTAACACTCCCCTTTAATTTCACCTACTGCGCATTCAGTCATACCCAGACACTTCCTCAAAAATTCAAATCTTTTCTGATCCAGTGGCTTTGTCAAGATGTCTGCAACTTGTTCTTGTGTCCTGCAATGTTCTAGGACGATTTCTCCATTGTTTACTAATTCTCTGATGTAGTGAAACCTTGTATCAATGTGTTTCGTTCTCTTATGAAACACTGAATTCTTTGACAATGCAATAGCTGAGCTATTGTCGCAAAAGGTCACTGTCGCTTTTGCCTGCTCTTGGCCTAAGCTCCTGAACATCCTTCTCATTCAAACTGCTTGACATGCTGCTGCTGTAGCTGCCACATATTCAGCCTCTGCTGTAGACAATGCTACAATGGACTGCTTCTTAGAAGCCCATGAAATGGCTCCTGAACCCATATGGAAAACATAACCGGAAGTGCTCTTCCGATCATAAACACTTCCAGCCCAATCA
>APFE031388785.1:71751-82359 GCA_000404065.3 Pinus taeda | reverse complement strand
ATAATAATAAAATATATCAAAGTGTTATATCTAATTCCATGTGTTTAATTGTTTTAGGTAAAGCGTGATCAAATTTAGTATCATAAAATGTGACCGAACTTGTACCACATGCTTCATTTCACTTTCTTTTAATATCATAAAATGTGACACAACTTGTACCACATGCTTCATTTTACTTTCAATTACAAGCGTTTAATTTTTCAAACAAGAGTAATAGTTACAAAGTAGTTATTTTTTAATTTTACAAACTAGAGTAATAGTTACAAAGTAGTTAGTTTTTTCTTTTATAATATGTATTTCACTTTCTTATAATATCATAAAAAAATGTGACACAGCTTGTACCACATGCTTCATTTTATTTTCTATCACAAGCGTTTAATTTTTCAAACCAGAGTAATAGTTACAATTAGTTTTTGCTTTTATAATATGATTTGTAATGTTGTTTTGAAATTAGATAAGAGAAAAAAACTATGTAACAATTTGTTGAATCAATCATAAGATTTCAAAATTTGATAAAAGAGTAAGAGAATGAAAAACATTATATTACACAAGTAAAGATGACATAATACAATGAGCTAGTTAGACATTTATTTATAGAGTTCATACTCCTAAAAATATGGAAAAATAAAGATAGAATATGGATGAAAAGCATGAAGTAATAAACATAAATGTAATTTTGTGATTATACTTTGTAGATAAACTTTTGATTTCTCCGAAACAATTTATTTATAAAGTTCATACGCCTAAAAATATGAAAAAATAAAGATAGAATATAGCTGAAAAGCATGGAGTAATAAACATAAATGTAATTTTGTGATTATATTTTCTAGATAAACTTTTGATTTCTCGAAACAAAAATTTACTAATGAGATTAACTGAAATATGTATATGCATATATTAATGTCTAATTTACTAATGAAATTAATTGAAATATGTATATACATATATTAATGTGTATAGGTATGTGCGATAAGTTTCCCCACTTGAAAATATTACTAAGTTTAAAACTAGTGGAAGTAATACATGCTCAGAGTCAAAGATTGTGGAGAAGTGTGGAGGGTAAGTATAACTTCACTACTTCCATAATATTATAGAAACATGAAAATGTCAAAATATTTTATGTTTTATTTTACATGCTTTGCTAGGTAAGTATCATTTGGCTACTTCCATAATATTATAGAAACATGAAAATGTCAAAGATTGTGTAGAAGCAAGGCATGTGTGGAGGGTAAGTATAATTTCACTACTTCCATAATATTATAGAAACATGAAAATTTCAAAATATTTTATGTTTTAGTTTACGTCAAAATATTTTATGTTTTAGTTTACAGATAAGTATCATTTGGCTACTTCCATAATATTATATAAATATGAAAATGTCAGAGTATTTTATGTTTTATTTTACTTATTCATCTCACCTAATATTTTGGGAGAAGTTTTGGCATATTATAGATATGTTAAGGAAATAATAAACAAGATGGTTATATGATTTCTCATTATACAATTTTTTTTTGTTACCTCTAGAGAAATGAAGCTAATTCAATGCATGTAATACAAATATAGAGCTTAAAGTAGCAAATTTTGTTTAAATTCACAATATCTATTTAATTGGGAGAATCTATTAAATCCAATTTTATATATATATATATATATATATATTATATTTAATAATATATAAAATAAATAAAAATAAAATAAAAAAATAAAAAATAAAATAAAATATTATAATAATAATAATAAAGGAAGAAGAAGAAAGAAAGAAAAAGTAATAAAAATAAATAAATAAATAAATTAGTGCTATTCATATGAAAATTAAGTGTAAAGTGACTAATAATACTCTCCCTCATTTGGTCTAAATTTTTCCTTTTCCTACTATATTTTTGGTGGGATAGAGTTATTCCATGTGTGAAAGAAGTTAGTATGTCCAAACATAATATTCATGTTTTAGACTTTGTAAGAATTGGAGAGGAATTTATACTTATAAGGTAAAATTTTGATTTCTAGTATCAAGTTTTATTAATTCCATTAATGAAAATATGTATATGCATTTATATTAATGTCTATAGGCTTGTTTAATAATTCTATCCACTTGAAAAATATTACCAAGTATAAAATTGGCGAAAGCAAGGCATGTATGGAGCTAAATATTGTTGGGAAGCAAAGAATGTGCAAAGCTAAAATCTATTCGAAAGGAAAATATGTGTGGAGGTTAAACATGTGCGAAGGTAAAAGGGTAAGTATCATTTGACTCCTTCCATAATATTTCATAAGCATGAATAAGTCAAAATATTTGATGTGTTATTTAATTTATTTGGTCTCACACCTAATATATTAGAAGTTAAGGCATATTATGGATATGTTAAAGAATCAATGAGTATCATGGTTATATAATTTATCTAGTCATAAAATTCATTTTTTGGGTAATATTAAAATAAATGACGCTACTTCGATAGCATGCGAGAGAAATATAGAGCATATGTTGGCATTATGATACATGTGTTGTCCTTGATGGAAACTCACTCTGATGAAAGCTCACAGTGCAACAGGTCAAAGAATTATAGATAAGACTACAAAGAATGAAGAAAGAGAGGTATACACAGGTTCACCTTGTCCAAGTTGCATATACACGCAGGTTTACTGAAAAAAGAAGCGTATACATACACACACACTTTCACAAAAGGAAAAATCGCATATATCTTGGAAAAACAAAGTTTTTTGTCCAAGGTATTTCTTGGTCCAAGGTATTTGACCCAAGGTAACTGGCCCGAGGTATTTGGTCCAAGGCATTGGTCCTAAGTAGTTTTGGTCCATGGTATTGAGAAAGGCCTAAAACTATATAAGGAGGAGAAGATCATTAGGACAGGTGTGCAAGTATTTTGAATATCTTATGAGGTGTTGGATCATATATATAGGTTAATGAGCTTCTGATGGTTTGCTTGATTTGATCTAAGTATGCACCTATATGGCTGATGAAGGTTGATGAACCAGGATCATCAAAGCTTAAAAGTATTATCATTATGTGGTTTCATCTTGAATAATTTAGATTTGAATACTCACATGTGTTTTATTCTGTAAATGTGATGATCTAGGTATGACTAAAGTCTGGAATAGTTGTGATGTTTTAAGTTAGCATTTACAAATCTATACGTTGGTTTTTTTTAGTAAAAGTGCGTATACATGTTGGTTCGACACATGGAAGTAGTGTATACCTTATGAAGCATGATGTTTAAAGTTTCAGTTGTTTCCATTTGTTGTTTCAGAGTTCTGGGTTCTGCTTTGTGTTCTGGTGACTGTATTCTGGTAGCAGTGTTCTGAATGATCAGATTGATTGATTGTGATTTGCTCCAGTGATGTTGGGTTGTCAGTGATTGATTGATTCAGTTGTGGTTGCTTCAGAAAGTCATGATTGAGTTTCAGTGATTGGTTGATGCCGATGTATTTGATGGTTGTACTCTAGTTATGATTTTATGAGTTTCAATGTTGTTGATGGGTCTAGTATGAAAATTGGATGAAACGTGGCCTTCAGATTGTGGTGTTGTGTTCCATGATTATCCAGTCTAAAAATTCATGAAACGCGGTCTCTGGTGGAAGAGTGAAGATTTTTGTATGGCACCTACGTACTAGTAAACATATTATCTAATACAAGAGCTAGGGGATTGTAGCTCCCTTCTAGTAGTAGCTCGAGAATGAGAGAAGGTTGTAGCCTTCTGCAGGTGAGTGCCTGCGTACTGGTATGAGTCTGCCCCAATACAAGATTGTAAACAAATTTTCTTATTATTAAAAGAAGACAAATATGACAGTAGCAGGTGTTTTTTACCCACATTGGGTTTCCACCTTATACCTTTGTGTTCAAGTGTGTTGCTTATGTGTGATGCTTTATTCTGCTTTTACGCATTTTCTAATAAATATCTGATATACTAGTTTAAGCTCAATACATGATAAATTGTCTAAATCAAAAGTTCTCTACCTATACGCTGGTTGCTTTAAGTACAGTCACGTGTACACGCTAGTTCACTTCATTGAAGTAGCGTATACAGAAATCTGTTTGGCAAACAAAATTATAGATTAGATAATACTGATTCACCCCCCTCCTAGTATTATTGCCAACAGCCTAAAGTAGTGATTTCATTTTAAATTCACATTAATTGTTTAATTATAGGAATTAATTAAACTTGATATAGTCAACGCACAAATATTTCCAATGGTATTTATTTGAAAATTAAGTGTAAAGTGAGTAATGAAACCCACCCCTAATTTTGTGTAAATATTTTATTTCCCCCTATATCCTTTTGGTGGGCTAGATTTATTCCATATGTGAAAGGAGATACTATGTCCAAATATATCTTTTGTGTTTTTATTGGTAAGAATTGGAGAGAATATTTTTTTTTTCACATGTGGTTCATGGACACCCACAGTCACTGGGTGGCTACTACGTCCACGAAAATATCTGAACTTGATCAATGGTATCAAGCCTCGTGGCTAATAGCTAGGCCTAACCCCAAGGGCTTCGGGGAGAATTGACCCTGTGACCTCCCAAATGACGAGGCACTTATTTGACCAGTTGAGCTAACCCTTGGGGCTTATTGGAGAGAAATTTATACATATGAGATAAAATTTTAATTTCTAGAAATAAGATTTATTAATTCCATGGGGGGTTTGATTGGGGAAGAAATACCATACCACGTGCATTCATATTGGGGGATACATGTTCAGGAAAATATGACATAACATATTGAGCATATAATAGGGGGTAAAGGGTTTTTATATTGGTGGGTATAAAAAATGGAGCTCAAAGATAATGAAAAAATATAAAGAGATATAAAAAATATTAATGGAAAAATAGATACCTACAATATCTAGTGAAACTAGGGGTTTTTTAAATTGGTAAGATGTATTGGGTTCATATTGGTAGGCAGTTAAATGATGTTATTTTTAGAGGTAGTTTCCAATATGTAGTCAAATTAAGGGTATTGTTTAGTATCCCATGAACACACACGATATGTCACAGATTCATTTTGTGAAGCTCCTTTTGATTAATGCCATGATTGGAAATATATATGTTCATCTACTAATGTCTATAGGCATGAAGGATAAGTCTCCCGACTTGAAAAATATTACTAAGTATAAAACTAGTGAAAGTAAGGCATGAACAGAGGTAAGACATGTGCAGAGCTAAAGTCTATGCGGAAGCAAGGCATGTACGGAGATAAAGTCTTTGTGGAAGTAAAGTATGTGTGGAGGTAAAAGGGAGCCAAAAAATAACATCAATGAATTAGTAGCCACAAAATCCCTATACGACAGTCAATTGAGCATGGGAAAAAGATCTAAGTTCATATTATGTTCAACGACCACTCAATGCTCTTATTTAGCACCAAACAACTTTTTTTTCTAGAAGACTCAATATAAACATGTAAAATAAACTTGTAAATCAACATGTATAATGATATGTTTTTTGTTAACCATGATGAAAGGCATTTGTATGAACATTTGAAAGTTAGACAAATTTCCTCATATAAAAATGCATCATTTCCCCTCTTGTTTCATCATTATGCGTATATATTCAATGGTAATGCACATTTTGTTTTACATACTGCTTAAAAATGCTACCCCAAAACAAAATGTATCACTTATTTCATTATTTTTCTTCCCAACTACCCAATTAGTGTGTTTTTCTTCCTACTCCATTTTTTTATTATCATGTGAGACAATACAAAATATCTACAAAAAGAAAAATGCACCCTTATCTCTCTTGTCAAGAATTTCCTTAGCTATATAGCTAATTCATTTGGAATTTGGTGCACATCTCAACTTTTAGAAATGTTTGGAAAAATATTTAAAGTGAAAATGCATCATTCGACTCCCCATGCATCAATCACAACTCTCTTACTCGTGAATTTTACCTCATTTTATTTCTCAGCCTTCTTTAGGATTTGATGGACTCTCCAAAGCTAAAATTCATCACACATATATCTAATTATTGGCTAAACTCTATAAGTATAACAATTTACTTCCTTATACAATTTTTAACCTTTAGTAGAGTTTGACAAAGTATCCAATAATAAAATGCCTCACATGGCTTCTAAGGTCATATATCTAACTCTCTAATTCATGCATTTTATGTTTTCATCGATTTTTATTGTACAAAAGGGTTTGATGGAAACTTCAAAGAGAAAACTCATCACCTGACTCTCCATGAAGTGAGTACAACTCTCTTAGTCTTATTTTTCTCTCTCTTCTTTGAGTTGTTAACCTTCAATGTAGTTTAAAGGACCTGGTATCAGATAAATACATCACACACCATCTTAATTCTTGAGAGACAAAATGCATCAATGTGAGCTTTGATTTACCAATGCATCCCTTCAAAAGTACATAATTAATTTGCAAGTGCATTTTCAACTCTTTTGAAATGTTTGGTGGCAAAACACATTGTTAGGAAAACTAGTATTGTGTTTTGATGTTTATTGAGGTATAAAATTGTGCCTGGAAGATGTGAGAAGTAACTCCCTACATTAGAAGTGTTAGTCAAAAACTAGACTAGTACATATATCCATGGGCTATCATGATACGAGTTATATCTTTTGCACATATTCTAGATGTTTGACTATGTTGAATGAATACCTTTTATAATCTTAGTAACTAAATTAGGAAACCATGATTGCTTGATGATAATTCATTAATTCATACATTTCATGCAAAATTCTTAAGCAAAAATATAATTATAAAATTGTGAAATCAATGTTATGACTAGCTTATTGTCATAAAAGTAGTTCTTCAATAAAAACAATTTTTATATTTAAACCGTAGAAATATATTAATTCCCTACTTAGATAAATTTATTATACTTGGATTAACATGTCTAATAAGAAGAGGTGACTAAAACAAACCAAATCCTACTCAACATAAAGACAACAGGTCTAATAAGAAGAGGTGATTAAAACAAAACAAATCCTACCCAACATAAATACAATTTAGATGTATTAATATTATACATGAATAACCATGAAGTGTTTGTGTCACTTCAACATTAATAATAAACATTCTAGGTTATCTTGCTTTCTTTAAAAAGGTGAAAGGAGTCCTTCTAATTCTCTATCTACTTTCTTATGGATTTTTGTCTTGAGAACCAAAACTATGATAAGAAAGGATGGAGTCATTAGTTGAAATAACTTTAACACTATGCATATTTAATTCTTTTCTCTCCTTATTTGTAACATTTTAATTACATGATCTTGTCATTGATGTGTCATTAAGTAATAATATATATGGGTGTTGAAAATTATCATTATACTAGTGGTAATTATCCTAGTTTAACGATATATGTTCCAACCAACCTTGACGAAGCACATATCATTAGTTAGCTTAACAACGACTTACATAACATAGTTGTGAAAAAATGATTCATTGTTATGGAAAAATGTTGGGTCCTTATAATACTAGTGATTAACCCATTACTATTGTAGTTGTACCCTTTATTAATATTGTTGTGCCCCTATTTCCCCCATATTGTTATTACTGTGCCCCATAAATCCCTCATTGTTATTTTTGTGGTTTTTATTTATTATTGTTAGGTCGGCTGGTTATATTGTGCTCCTTAACTCCTATATATGGAAAGGAGTTTGTCATTTGAATCATCAAATAATGTTCATTTATGTAATGTAGGAGTTTCCCCCTTGAAGAGCTGAATTTAAAAGCGTTGTCTATCTTTTCTATCTTTTCTTGATTGGTTTCATAACATTTGGTATCAGAGCGGATTCTAGTGTTCGCTGCTCCAAACAGGTCATCGTGGCATTTTCTCTATAACTTTTTTTTCTGCGATGTTTCAGAAGATAAAAAAAAAAAAAAAACCCATTTGAGAAGACATCGCACTGAATCTCGAGTCTGAATTTCAGAGATTTTTGCGCTATATTTGCGGAGATATGATTTGAGAAAATTGGTCTTTTTCTAGACTCCTGAATTACATTCCAAACAGGTGACCTGGGGAAAATGATGATAACTTTTTATCTGAGCATTGGATTGAAATTTCATAAGAAGGCACAGAAAGAGGACGGACTATAGTTTCTTTTATATCTTTTTCAGAGCCAAAGGTTGAAACAGTGACTCACGGCACGTCATACAAGTTCTCTCTACTGAACTAGTCTATAATCAGATCATTGTGGGAGATTTCGCATAACTCTTCCTTGGAGAATCCAATTTGGATCAGACTGGTGGCATTGGAAAGAGGACACAGAGGGCTACCATAGGTTTCAATTTTAGAACTGGATGATATGAAAGTAAAGAGATACATCAATGGCAATATCAAGCTCCTACAAAGTGAAAAAAAGGTGTGTAGATTCTTTTAAATTTTTGCTTAAGATTGGTTTGAAAAATTATTTTGAAAGAATTCAAAGGGCTAGTAGAGCATTATTATTGATAACTGATGCCCCGAGGAGAGAAAATGCAAACACCTAGTAAGGAACCTGAAATATCTAGCATGACTCATGAAGAAGAAGAAGAAATGCTATATGATATATCAAAATTACAAGAGCAAGTGCAACAAGTGTCACTTGCACAAAAAGCAACAGAATATAAGATGGATGGTTTAAGGAAAGATGTAGAAGCTAAGATGGATGGTTTAAAGAAAGGTGTAGAAGCTAAGATGGATTGTTTAAAGAAAGGCGTAGCAGCTAAGATGGATGGCATGGAAACTAAGATAAATGGCATGGACGCTAAAATTGATGGCATGGATGATAAGATGGAAGAATTGAAGATAAATATGAATAAGTTGCTACAAGAAATGGTCGCTAATGGTGAAAATGTACTAAAGGAAACTCATGATGAGAACAAAACAAATGTTACTCGTGATTCCATAGACTCTAATATTGGATTGAAGACCCACCATATTCCAAAAATCGATATGAGGAAGTTTGATGGCAAGGATCCCGCAACATGGATATTACAGATGGCGCAATTTTTCGATCTCAATAATGTGCAAAACACACAAAAGGTACGTATTGCAACTTTATATTTGGAACCAAATCAGTTTGTATGGTATCAATGGCTTTGCTCTCGTAAACAATTTATCACTTGGGCAATTTTTACGGAAGAATTGATAGCACATTATGAGGATACAAAAAGCAACACTTTTTTTAGCCAATTGATAAGTCTCAAACAAAAGGGTTCAATAATGGAGCACATTGAGGAGTTCCAAAAATTGAACATAAGGGTAAAAGATATTCCAGAGGAGCATAGGATTGATGTGTTCATAGGGTCTTTAAAGGATAATATCCAACATGATGTTCGCCTTTGGGAACCTGATTCATTAGAGAAGGCATTCAGGTTAGCAAGAAAAATGGAAAGCAAAATTATGGCAACCAGGAGGCATACCACTCACAACTATAAAGACGGAAGTGTTGTTGCCCCTAGTCTTCCACAACCTATAAGGTTGACACCACAACAATTGGAAGAAAAAAGAGCAAAAGGGCTTTGTTACAGTTGTGATAGCAAATACACTAAAGGTCATAAGTGTGCTGAGAAGAAATTATTCTACAAAGATTGTGAAGAGGAAGAAGAAAAGGAGCAAGAAAGGTTAAAAGAAGAGGATATACTCCAAGAACAAAGCCTAGATTAAGAACAAATGAATCCGACCATATCTTGTAATGCATTGGTGGGAATTACCACTCTTCAAACCATCAAGATAGAAGGACAAATCAAGAAGAAAAAGGTAATAGTGTTGATTGATTGAGGAAGCACCCACAATTTTATTCATTGTAAGGTAGCAAAAGAATTGAATTGCTTCCTATATGCAACACCAGAGTGCCAAGTGATGATTGTAAATGGAGGAACAATAAATTGCTCTGGAAAGTGCCATAATATCAAGCTATCCATGGGAGAATATGTATTGACTAGCCTAATGCTTTCCATTCCGATGGGAGGTGTTGATGTTGTACTAGGAGTCCAATGGCTACAATCATTGGGTACAATAGATTTTAATTTTCAAGAACTTTTCATCAAACTTTATATGGAAGGAAAGGAAGTCTAATTAAGGGGTATTACAGGGAAACCAGGAAAGATAATTAGCTCTAATGTTATGACAAATCTTCTAAAAAAGGAACAAAGAGGTGTAATTGCACAATTATGTTCGCTAGATGTTTCCACATCGGAATCATCTATTTATCCAGATCTCCAAAAAGTCTTGGACAATCATTCCAAGGTATTTGAGACTCCCAAAAGTCTCCCACCTATGCGTGATCATGATCATGTTATTCATCTAATTCAAATAAGTGTTTCTCCTAACATCAGGCTGTACAGATATCCCTATGTCCAAAAGATTGAAATTCAAAGTATGCTTGCAGAAATGCTAGAGGCTGGTATAATTCAACCAAGTCAAAGTTCTTTCTTTGCTCCAGTAGTATTGGTGGACAAGAAGGATGGATCATGGCGCATGTGTCCGGATTATAGGGAGCTCAACAAGCTCACTATTAAAGATATGTTTCCCATTCCTGTCATTGATGAATTACTAGATGATTTGCATGGATCAATTTACTTCACCAAGTTGGATCTTCGTTCAAGATATCATCAAATCAAAATGAAGACTGAAGACATTCCAAAAACAGCATTTAGAACTCATGA
>APFE031388785.1:5554-71731 GCA_000404065.3 Pinus taeda | reverse complement strand
TATCCAACCAGATTGGATAAACGAAGAAAGGGAGGAATGGAAGAATGATGAAGAAGTGTGGGAACTTATTCGAAAGTTACAACAAGATTCTAGTACATCTGATACATTTAGCTGACAAAATTATTCGTTATGGTACAAAGATCGCTTATACCTCTGTAAGAATTCCCAGCTAAAACAAAATATTCTTATGGAATTGCACACTTATCCCTTAGGAGGGCGCTCAGGATTTTTAAAATCTTACCACAGGGTTAAGAATGAATTTTTTTGGGATGGCCTTAAATCAAATATTCAAAAGTTTGTGGCGGAATGTTTGGTTTGCCAACAAAATAAAGTTGAAACAATTAAGACACTAGGTCTATTACAACATTTATCCATTCCAAGCCAACGTTGGGAGGAGGTTTCAATGGATTTTATAGCAGGTTTACACAAGTCTGAGGGAAAGAGTGTCATCATGGTGGTAGTTGATAGACTTAACAAGTATGCACACTTTTGTGCATTATCACATCCATTTAAACCCAATACATTTTCTACTACATTTATGGAAACAATTCAAAAGTTACATGGAAACCCAAAGATTATTGTAAGTGACAGAGATCCCATTTTCACTGGAAATTTTTGGAAAAAATTATTTTCTTGTATTCGTACTCAATTAGCTCATATCTCATCTTATCTTCCTCAATCTGATGGGCAAAATGAGATTGTAAACAAATGTTTGGAAGGATATCTTCGTTGCTTTATATCTGATAAACAAACACAATGGGTCAAATGGTTGCCTCTGGCTGAATGGTGGTATAACACATCCTTCCATACAGCAACAAAAATGACCCCATTTATGGCACTTTATGGGTATCAACCACCATCCATCACATCATATTTAAGAGAAAATTCTAAGGTTTAGGCAGTGGAACATCGCATTGAACATCAACAACAAGTCCTCCAACTCGTAAAGGATAACCTCGTGTTGGCACAGAATAGAATGAAACAACAGGCAAATCAACATTGCAGCGAAAGAAGTTTTGATGTAGGTGATTGGGTATTCATACGACTACAACCATATAAGCAAATGTCCCTCAAGCAAGCTAAGAAGGATAATAAATTATCACTAAAGTATTGTCGTCCGTACAAGGTGTTGCAAAATATCGGTACTATGGCATACAAATTGGAGCTTCCTGCAGCTTCTCGATTGCACCCAGTTTTCGATGTTTGATGTTTAAATAAGGTTATAGGAAACAAGTTCCCAGTTAAAACAATATTGCCAGAACTTGACGAGGAAGGAAAAGTTATATTGGAACCGGGAGCAGTCATAGAAACAAGAACTCGACAGCTACAAAATCGATCAATTTCGGAGTATCTTATCAAGTGGAAGAACTTATTTGCTGAAGATTCCACATCGGAGGATGAGAATTTTATACAGAAGTATCCAGAACTACTCAAGCGTTGAGGACAACACTTTTTTGAAGGAGAGGGGCATGTTGGGTCCCTATAATACTAGTGATTACCCCATTACTATTGCAGTTTTACCCCTTATTAATATTGTTGTGCCCCTATTGCCCCCATATTGTTATTACTATGCCCCATAGAATCCCTCTATTGTTATCTTTGTGTCTTTATATTATTATTGTTAGGTCAGCGGGGTTATATTGTGACTCCTTAGACTTCTATATATAGAAAGGATGTTTTTTCATTTGAATCATCAAAGAATTGTTCATTTATGTAATGTAAAGGAGGTTTCCCCCACGAAGAGGCTGAATTTTAAGGCGTTGATCTATCTTTTCTATCTTTTTCTTGAGCTGGTTTCATAACAAAAAAGTTTATATTACTTTGGTTACTATCTATTTAATATGCATTTACAACCACTTATATAACATAGTTGTGAAAAAATTATTCATTGCAATGGAACAAGTTTATATTACTTTGGTTACTATGCATTTAATTTTTAAGTATGGATACTTTTAGTACTTTAGGCACAAGATAGTTAAACCATCAAAACACATCACTCAAGAATCATCCTTAAATAAGGAAAGGAATGAAAAAAAACCTTGTTGTGGTCTTCATGTGTAAATGGGTTTTGAATTCATCACTCCATTAAGGTGCTAAGCAATATAAGGGGACATAAACATTATCAAACTTGGATAAATCCCTTTTGCATTCATCACTCCATTAAGGAAGAAAGAAATATACGGGGACATAAAAATTATTAAACACATATAAATGTGTGGTGATTGGGTCATAAGGATTATAGCACAATCCAAGTAATTGAGGAAATTAAAAAAGAAAAAAGGAAATTAAAATAATTTAGAATCCCCAAATGCATCAAAATATTCAATCACGAATAATAGAAGGATATGATTAAGGAAAATTTTAAATTTTGGAAGTTCTTGAGACTATAGGATTTGGATACTATTGATTTTATTAATAAAACACAAACCTTAAATTTAATGAGGTTTCCAATATGATTTTTATTATAAACATTAACATATTCAATCTATTAAGAAGATGATACCTCACTTTAATCATTAGCTAGCTACTTTTATCATAGTATGAGAAATTAATAATATGATTAAATAAATTTGATTTTGAGATCCAAAATGGATTAAAATAGTTACCATAGGCCTTTATTGAGACTCTATAAGTCATAATATTGAATGTTAGTCCTAGAAAGGATTTTTTATGTTATATTTTGAAAATTGCACTAAAAAATTAAAACATACAATATTCTAGATCAAGGTCAATGAAGTGGAATTTTAGGGTCTCAACATTTAGAGACTAGGTCATGGACATTTTTCCTGCATTATTAGTGATGATTTATTTTTAACGATACTTCATTTTTCATATAAGGAACTCCATATATGAAATCTATTTCTATGATAAGGTAATGATCCAACTTTTCACCATAGGTTGAAGTGGCAAGGAGGTAAGCACATTACAATTCACACATGTGGAGGTATTAACATATGACGATCATCTAGAGACTTCTAGAAGCATTATGAATATTCTAATAATTTTTGATACTCAGAGACTATAGACCAAGGGAAGAAAAGAATTGGGAGGCTATGACTCCATGAGAGAGAAAGGTGAGGGGTAGAAACCAAAACATGGTTCTTAAGTCAAATAACTATTACCATTGTAATATTCATGAGGTAACTTTATGGGATAAGTTAAAATACACTTTCAAATTATAATATCTTATTTATCTTAAGCTAAAAATAAAAAGTAAAAGGGAATAGATGATCATTTAGCATTCCATTCTAGAAAATTCTAGTAGGATGACTATGCTGTTGAATTTAATGAGAGACATTGGATCTCTAGCTACTATGCCCTAAAGATCTTAGGTTGGTCTACATATGATGGCACTTCTCCTTGGTTTGCCATAGGGAAGGATAGAGCCTTAGATGGAGAAGTGTAGGGAAACGTGTTCTTGTGTCGGATTGTAAAATGGAATTTAACAACTATACCATAGAGCTATTTTTCATGCATAAGGGTGATTTTTATTGATTTATTGATTCATTTTCATGAAAAACATGATTGATCATTTGGTAAAACATTCCATCTTCAACTATCCTAATTTCTAGGGGAGCAATGACTTATTGGTTCCTTTTGCTTGTTGATAGATGGAATCCAGGGAAACTTCTATAGTGAGGCAACAATCTTCAAAAATTTAGGAAGGAACTTCACTTGCAACTTCTTTCGTGTTGAGGAAAATTTCTTTGTGTAACATGTAGTGGCCAAGTATTGTGGATGTGTTAGTAAAATTGGTTTAGTCAATCAATGTGATGTTGAAGTTCTTGAGATACTTAACGCAATTCTCTATCAACCTTTCAATCTCAACTTCATCTATTTTGTTTGTGTAGAAACTCAATGCAACATTTTGTTTTCATACGAAATGGAATTATAATGTCACATTGTGAAATACAGTCATCCACAACACATCACCCATTCTATAGCGATAGAAAAATACATACATAATAATAAATTAAACATTTCTTCATACATTACAGAAAAAACATTAGCTGAAAATCCTTTGTTGCTCATGTAGTACCTACATATGTGGTGACAAGAAGCCAATATTCTTGCCCAATTTTCACATCGACAAGTTTAACTAAACCCTCTTGCTCTTTTTTTCAAGTGTTCCAAGGGTCATTGACAATTCAATAGTCAGGATAAGTTATTCTTAGTGAACAAGAAGGAACTTAAAATAGGCTATGTTTGGTAGTAAAGTGTAAGACATTTCTAAATTCTTAGAAAAATGGTCTAGATTTAGTTTAAAGTAGCCTTCTCAAGAAGAGTACATAGTGCATACTAGCAGTAAGAACCCACTGTAGTAATCTAAAGTAGGAATATATTGAGTCAGTGCACTAATCACAATAACTTTGGCATACTTGATAGTTATGATAATTTGTTTTAAACTAATTTAATTAGTTTATCTTCTAATCATATGGAAAGCCTATTGGTCCTTCCTACGTTGTAGAATTATATCATTGTTAATTCTTAAGTGTATGCTTTGTATGTCATCATTATGTCATTCTTATCTTCCGGAGAAGTTAGTAATGTGTTGGGCATTTTTCAAGTTTTCTCTTCATCATTATATCAACAATTTATGGTTGTTAAGTCAGTGTCATTATATGAAGTATATTTTTCATGTACTCATGTTAGTATTTAAGGTCCCCAGTAACTTCTTCCTAACAAGACTACATTTATCGAATTCAACAAGTTTCTCTAACAATCATACCTAGAATAACAACTTGCTCTATTTCCATCATCTATAGGTGGCCTTATACTCATCATTTATTTTTATCATTGTTCATTGACTAAGTGGTTTCACTTATGTTCATTGCTAGCTTATATTATCACACATTATGATTTGTATGGTACCTTGGGTTCCATTTTCCTTACTAGTGGAATTCCTCTCCTCTATCAGCAACTTTCATTATCATTTGTTACTCAAAGGGTATTCTTCATTTGTTATTCCATATCATGCATGCAAGAGATGTACTTGGTGGTGTTCCTTGCAATATTTCATCTGAATCCTTCCAAATCATTGGGCTTTTGGCTACACGTGTGTTATTTAATGGGGGCCTTAACACCCTCCTTCAATCAGATATTTTCCCATCAACTTCAACTCCTTTTCTCTGGTAATAAGGTCTAGGGTCTCCTTTATTACCTTGGGGTTTGCAGTCATCAATGGTAGTTTCAATTATTGTTGATAGTGGAAATACACCAATGCCCCCTATTTGATACATTATATTGGTTTCCAACTTCAACACATCTATTCACGGTTGTTAGAATGTATTACTTACTTTGTTGCCTATTATCATCAATGATGGGTTTTCTTTCATTTGTTAATGACGTAAATCAATGAGGGGTTCTAATCAATATAATTTCTCCCATATTTGACAACAACATATGTTTCTATGTTGGTCTCCACTTTAGTACCATCTTTGATGTTGAAACCTAAGTTTATGGAAAATAGCACTCCTTTTCACATGTTTATAGTACTTCAAAGGGGGGTTATTTTTTTAGTTTAGTGCTCAAAATTCCACTTGCTTTATATAATAAAACATAGCTAAACTATGCATTATTCAATGTCTATGACCTATTATCTTAGATCCATTTGTAATATCTTAATGACCATGGTTTTCTATCTTTTTAATATTATATATATATCTATATCTATATATATTATATATAATATATATATATATATATATAATATATATATATTATATATAATATCAACAATCTACGTGATTGGTGAACATGTTTTTCTATATCTAAGCATGGGATTTCCCACCTTGGGTAAATGCATTGTATTAAGTTGGTTTTTTTTTTGTGGTTTTTTTTTGGTCCATTGTCTCATGAACTCCTCCTAAGCCCACTTGATAACATCTTTCCAACTTTATATAACGTCTTTTCGCCATTAAATACCCTTTTGACCTTACATAATGGAGACTCTATTATAGTATCATTCCCCACATTTATTGGAAGATGTACATATTGGCTTAATCTTATAATCCCTATCCCCATTTCAAACCTTTGTTCCCAAAAGAGATATTTGAAAAAAACGAGTTGGGTTCATATACACCCCATTTGACCTAGCATAACACACACATACACAGCTATGCTGAAACAAAAGTGTGCATATATGCTAGTTTCCTTAAGGAAACTAATACATGCCCTTATTTTGAACCAAAAAAGTTTTGTGTTTACATTATTGTGCGTTTTAGGCTAGCATTTGTGGGTTTTACAGGGAGCCCTCTCCTATATCCCTACCCTAATGACCCTAACCTCTTTCTAAGATATTTATTCATGACATGGGTGGAGGATAAGACAGAATTTGATCAAGTATACTTATATTGGTGATTTCCTCATTGATCCTTGTATGAAATTCCCTTGGATTTTAAATACCTCTTAAAAAGGAAATCCTCATTTCCTAATATAGTTATTTATTTCAATATCTGAGAGAACCTTACTCTTTTTATCATTAGAAGCATAAGATTCAATGGAAGAGACCTTCAGTGACCTATGGTGGAGGGATTTGGGGGATCAATGTCATCAACAAATATTAGTTGATCTCAACACTTTATTTTTTTCATATTCTATTAATAAGAAACTTTTTATTATTGCAATAAATTTTTCAATTATAAGTTATTATGATAATTTTCTTCATTTAAAGCATTCAAGTTTTCTGGGAATATATTATGAATTTTTTTTTGTTGGTTGTTTGTACATAAACATTGAGAAGGAAAAGTTTTTCTCAATAGAACTTTGCTAACCTTCATTATCTTAGGTAATTAATTTTTCTTTACTTAGCAGTTCTTCTATAATTTTCATTATTTTTCAATTGGATTGAAACTCTTTAAATATGCTTTGTTATGGTCTTCAAACCAAACCATACCATAGGGAAGAAATATATTCTAATAGTACATGCTTTCATAAAAACATGGAATGTATTCAGCAAGATCATCAAGTTCATTTCGAAGATGCCATCTCAAAGGAACTAGTAACTAGTAATCATGATGAGAATGAAAATTATATGGAATACGATAATATTTCTATAGAATGCGAGTGCTGCTACAATATGTGATGATGGCAAAAATTGTGATAGTTGATGTAGTAGAATACAACATGAAATATGTAGAAATGGTTAAGAGAGAATTTGTATACATGTGGAAGGTAGTCTATGATATATGTAGAAATTATTAAGAGAGAATTTGTATACATGTGGAAGGTAGTTTAAAGGACACTTTGAATAAGGAAATTTCTATTGATTCAAAACTAGAAGGTCAAACTGGACAAGAAGAATCAATGGAAAGAGATGGATTTCAAGATTGGAAAAGAAAAAAAGAAGAAGTTGAAAATAGAAGGGCATGAGGATTGGTGAGGATTGGTAATTAAAGTAGTATGAGAAGACCATTTGCAAGTAAAAAAGTGAGCAATTTGCTGAAGTTAAATAAATACAACATTAAGAAGTAAAGAAGAGTAGCTTTCCGAAAGAATAGAAGTTGGCTTGAGGAAGAAGAAAAGAGATCTGATTAATAATGCAAGGTAATTGTTGAGGTTGGTATGGCAAAGATATCCTTCATAGGGAGTAGCACGTTGACGGTCGATCTCAAACTAAAATATGGATGGTGATCATATCAAAAGGCACATCATCAAAACAATTTTAAACATATTTGATAGATCATCAAAACAATTTTAAACATATTTATTGACTAGAAAGTCACAGGGACTAGCACGTTGACTGTCGATCTCAAACTAAAATATGGATGGTGATCATATCAAAAGGCACAACCTGATACATCAAAACAATTTTAAACATATTTATTGACCAGAAAGTACATTGAACTTTTCCCGCACTCACTTAACTTATTAAAAAGAACAGGGCAAAGATATCCTTCACAGGGAGTAGCACGTTGACGGTTGGACATACCATCACAATGCTTTTGAGATAAAACTAAGTTGAAAATAATTAAATATTATTTTGTATTAATGGAGAAATGGTTACATAGTTGTAACGTATCTCCTTAGTTTAGGATTTGTTCCTAGAATTTAGGAGTGTGGTTGCAACTCCCTGATTTCTTGAGTTGTACTTAAATGATGTAATCCTTCATTTTGACATAATAGAGTGTACGAGAGTGATCTCTCTATTTTATGAGTGTAGTCTCCAGGTGCAGGCCACACCTGTGAGCTACATCTCCTTCTTTTCAATTCTTTTTATATTTTATCTTGGTATCAGAGCTTAGAGTAGGGACAACCTTATTTTTTTTTAGATGCATCATTGATTAGATAACTGTAGTGGCAGTGGAGTATCAGGTGGACTGCAGTAACACCTGAAGACAGATCTCAGATGACTGATCATCTCTGAGTGCAAGAAAGGGTTGGCTCGGACCAATTGCATGCCTTTAAGTGCAGAAGCAGATTGGTGCGATTTTTTAGTAACTGGATTGGCGCGGATACGAGGCTATTAAGCGCGCCAATTTCTGTAGACTCTGTGAATTTTTATTTTCTGTGCTTGGCGCGGATCTGTTGCTATTGAAGAAGCACCAAGGATCCAACCTCTTTCTCTTTGAAAATCTGCAATTTTTCTTTTGCAGATCGGAGTTGCTCGGTGGTGGCACTTTGAATTTGCGGATCTATTTGGTGGAAGCAGATCGAACCAGCCCGGTGCTGACATGCTGAAGTTCCTGATCTACTCAGTGGCAGCATATCGGACTTGCCCGGTCAAGGCGTATTGCCCGGTGGTGGCGCAGTGAAGTTCCGGATCTGTTTGGTGGTAGCAGATCGGACTTGCCCGGTGGTGGCACAATGAAGGTACAAGTTTTTTTTTCAGAAGTTTGGATCTGGTATAAGTCAATATGAATAACAGTTTAGAATCATATCTCCATGAGTCTGGCAAACTCGATGGATCAAATTTCAATAACTGGAAATTCAAGATACACACTTTGCTCAAAAGTGCAAATGCGTGGGCGATCGTCACAGGAAATGAGCCGAGAGCGGGAACAGTGACACAAGAGCAAGATTGGGATAAAAGGGAAATGAAAGAAAAGGTCATATTGAAAATTTTCGTCAAGGACAATGTTATCCCTGATATTAGAGACTGTAAATTGGCCGCAAACATTTGAACGACAATCAAAAACTTGTACGAGACGCACAATACAAACCATGTCTTGTCACTTAAAGGCAAGTTGTTTGCGTTAAAGATGGAGGAGAATGAGTCTGTTGTTGGATTCATTGCCAGAGTCAAGGATTTCAGTGACAGATTGGGAGAAATCGGAGAGAAAGTTTCTGATTCAGATCTGGTCATGCTCACATTGAATAGAATGATTGATGAATACCAGACTTTCATCACAGGGCTATCAGTGAGGGAGAAATTCCCTTCATTTGAAGAGCTAACTGGGATCCTGCTGCAGGAAGAAGAGCGACGGAAAAATTTGAAAACTCAGAGCAATGACCTTGCTCTGATGGCAAAAAGGAGGCAGTACAGAGGGAAGCAGCACCAGCACCAGCAACCGTAGCAACAACAGCAGAAAGGAGCCAATACATTTCAAAGGAGACAGCTTAAAGGTATGACTGCTAATGATTTTCCCATTAAGAAATGCTTTTACTGTGGAAATCCTGGTCATCAGATTAGAGAATGTTATAAGAGGCAAGCAAATGAAGGAAGAAACAAACAGAGAAAACATAAGGGGTATTTTGTTGGAGAATAAGAGAACCACAACCACGAACTTTGACTATTTATAGTCGATTGTGCTCTTTCAGCCTCAAAAGGAGATGAGGACGACATATGGTATGTTGAATCAGGTGCATCCTCACATATGACTGGTAAGAAGGATTGGTTTCAATTTCTTGAAGAAACATCATGTGGGTCGAAAATTTATTTAGGAGATGATAGTGGATATGAGATCAAAGGACATGGTGATATTCCTATAAAGTTACCTAATTGTAACATTAGGCATCTTAAAAATGTATTATATGTTCCAGGAATTAAGAAAAATTTGGTCTCTGTTTCAATGATTACTGACCAAGATATGCAAGTTCAATTCTTTAAGAATAACTGTGTCATTAAGGATAGCCAGACGGAAACAATTGCAAAAGGAGTGTGCATGGGGAGCCTGTACAGATTAGATGCAAAGAGTATGCCACAGCAAGAAATGGTAGTAGCCGAATCAATAGTCGAAGATCTATGGCATCAAAGATTCGACCATCTTAATCTGCATGACCTCATCTTACTTCAGAGAAAAGGTATGGTCAACAGAGTACCTGTTTTTCTTAATGTTAAGCTAGATTGTGATGGGTGTGCATTAGGGAAAATGCATAGAGAGGAATTCCCTTTTCATGTTAACAGAAAGGAAAGGGATATTTTAGAATTGGTGCATACAGATATCTGTGGACCTATGAAAACTAGGTCATTAGGGGGAGCATATTACTTTCTCTTGTTTCATGGATATACTTTCTAAGTAAAAAGAGTAAAGCTTTTCAGTATTTTATAGAGTTTAAATCTATGGTAGAGAATCAAACAGGAAAAAGGATAAAAATTCTCCGCTCAGATCAAGGGGGAGAATACAGGTTGGGACAGTTCATGAATTTCTGCAAGCAACATGGGATTGTGCAACAGTTTACAGTGCCACACACTCCACAGCATAATGGAGTGGCAGAACAGAAGAACAAAACTCTGGTGGAGTCCGCAAGGAGTATGCTAAAAGGTAAGGGTCTATCAAATGGTCTTTGGGTAGAAGCTATTAACACTGCTGTATATTTGAAGAATAGGAGTCCTACTAGATGTCTAGGCTTCAAAACCCCTTTTGAAGCATTGTTTGGATTCAAACCAGCAGTTAGTCATTTAAAGGTACTTGGGTCAAAAGCATATGCCCATATACCTAAGGCAGATAGAAAGAAGTTAGACCCCAAAGCCTTGAAATTTATATTTGTTGGATATGGCACTGAGTCCAAAGCATATAAGTTGTATAATCCTATGACTCACAAAGTTTTTGCAAGCAGAGATGTCATATTTCATGAACAGGTTGAAGAACGAAAGGAGGACTCTAACAGTGATTGCCACATTCCGTTTCTTATAGAAGAAAACAGTGAGGAAGATGAAGAGCAGGAGCAAAAACAAGAAGAAGAAGTGACAGATAATGTAATCAATGATGATGCAAGCGCTGAAATAGATAGAGTTGAAGTAAGTTCCCTACCAAGGAGGTCAGGTAGGAAGACTCGATTACCTGCTAAATTGAGAGACTATGCTTTATTGTCAAAAATTTTAAACATTGTAGAACCTGCTAATTACAAAGAAGCTAGTCAATTTAAGGAGTGGGGGACTGCAATGAATGAAGAAATGGAATCAATTCTTAGAAATGATACTTGGGATTTAGTTGCGCTGCCCAAGAATAAAACACCTATAGGATGTAAATGGTTGTTTAAACCAAAAATGAATGCAGATGGAAGTATAGAGAAATTAAAAGCCAGGCTGGTTGCAAAAGGGTATTCACAGCAGGAAGGTATAGATTTTGATGATACCTTTGCACCTGTAGCAAAGTTAAATACAATCAGAATGCATATTGCTTTAGCTACTAGATGTAATTGGCAATTGCACCAGCTTGATGTAATTGGCAATTACACCAGCTTGATGTTAAATCTGCATTTCTAAATGGTGATTTAAAAGAGGAAATTTACTTAGTACAGCGAGAAGGATTTGTAAAGCAAGGGCAGGAACATCTTGTTTGCAGATTGAAAAAGGTTTTATATGGTTTAAAGCAAGCACCTAGGTCTTGGTACGAAAAGGTTGATTCTTTCTTTTTAGAGCATGTCTTTCATAGGAGCTTAAATGACCCAAATTTATATACCAAGTATAATAATCAGAGGCAGATTATTTTGATTTCTTTGTATGTGGATGACATGATTATAACAGGAAATGCAGATGATTTAATCAAAGAAATCAAAAGGCTTATGGCACAAGTTTTTGAGATGAAGGATCTTGGAAGTCTTCATTACTGTCTGGGATTATAAGTATGTAGAGATAATAGGCAAACTTTTCTTACCCAAGGGAAGTATGCCAGAAATATGTTGGAAAAGTTTGGTATGGATCAGTGTAGATCAACGACGACACCTTTGCAGCAGAATCTGAAGTTGAGAAGTGACGACGGCACTAAAGAGGTTGATGCTACAATGTACTGATAGCTGGTTGGCAGCTTGATATATCTTACAACAACCAGACCTGACTTAGCATACTCTGTTAGTGTGTTGAGCCAATTTATGTCAAAACCGAGTGAAAGTCAGTGGATAGCAGCAAAGAACGTGTTGAGGTATCTGTGTGGTACTGTTAATTATGGTATTTTATACACTGATGTATTTGATGTTACTCTAGCAAGTTTTTCAGACTCAGACTGGGCAGGTAACCTGGATGATCGAAAGTCCATCACAGGTTACGCATTCAACATAGGATCCGGGGTCATAGCATGAAGTAGTAAGAAGCAGAGTACTGTAGCTTTGTCATCATGTGAAGTTGAGTATCAAGCATTGTGTGCAGCAACGTGTGAAGCAATCTGGTTGAGAAGGCTTCTCAAGGATGCAGGAAAAGAACAGAAGAATTCTACTTCCATCAAAAGCGACAACCAGAGTACCATTAAATTGGCACATAATCCAGTATTTCATAAAAGCACCAAACATATACACTCAACTCCATTTTATTAGAGAGAAAGTAAAGTCAAAGGAAATTATTGTTGAATATTGTAAAACTTGTGACAATGTGGCTGATATTTTTACAAAGCCTCTTGCACGAGTAAAGTTTGAATTGTTTAGAGGGATGTTAGGGGGATGTTAGGAGTCCAGGAGAACCCTTTCTCCATTAAGGGGGGGAGTTGAAAATAATTAAATATTATTTTGTATTAATGGAGAAATGGTTACATAGTTGTAACGTATCTCCTTAGTTTAGGATTTGTTTCTAGAATTTAGGAGTGTGGTTGCAACTCCCTGATTTCTTGAGTTGTACTTAAATGATGTAATCCTTCATTTTGACATAATAGAGTGTACGAGAGTGATCTCTCTATTTTATGTGAGTGTAGTCTCCAGCTGCAGGCCACACCTGTGAGCTACATCTCCTACTTTTCAATTATGTTTATATTTTATCTAACTATCCACTACAGCTTTCTGCAATACTTACAGCTCTGCATTGGTATGATGAATTGATGTTAGAGGACATCGGCCTCACGAACGATGTGGAACAATTTATTATTTGTGGCCTGATTCACTGCCATAACGAACCCAATAATTTCGATTAAATAAGTTTATGTTACGCCCATTTCTTGATTAATCATGAACCCACTAATTGGGACACCGCACTTCCGGAAGCCCACATGGGCAACCGCGGGCTGAAGTAGGAATGGGTGACTCTGGAATTTAGCAGCTCCACCATAAGACTGCTTTTCGCGCATCGGGGTGCTTTGTATCGATTGATTGATGCCGTTTCGCGAACATCACGATCCATCAATTCCTCAAACGTTCCCCCTTCAACTATTCTAATTTCTAAAGAACCGATGGACTTATCAGCCCCTCTTCCTTGCCGATAGACAGAATTCAGGGATTCCTCTATAGTGAGACAGCAATTTTCAAAAACCGAGGAAGGAACTGCACCTGCAACTTCTTTGGTGTTGTAGCGAAGTTCACAGTATAGCACGTAGTGACCAGGTGATGTGGATGTGTCGGCAAAACTTGTGTAGTCCATCACTGTGATCTTGAAAGGCTTGAGATGCTTAACACATTTCTCTACCGAACTTTGAAGCTCTGCTTCATTCGTTTTTTCTGTGTGGATACTCAGCGCAACATTCTGTCTGCAAACAAAATGGAATTGCGGTGCGGCGTTGTGAAAGCCGGTCACCCGCAACACGTCCCCCATTCTATAGCGACACAAACCTGCACGCAAATTTATAAATTAAAAGATTATTTCACACATTAGAGAAACAACTTTAGCTAAAAATCCTGTGCTACTCATGTAGTACCTGCATATGTGGTGACTACAAGCTCGTATTCTTGCCCAATTTTCACGTCAACAAGTTTAACTAAACCCTCTTGCTCTTTTTCGTCAAGTGTTTTAGGGTTCGTGGGGCCAAATTCTTGTCGGTGAACTGGAAGGAACTCAAAGTAGGCCATGTTTGGCCTTAGAGTGTAAGACACATCTGAACGGTTGCAAAGAGGGTTCAGATTGAGTTCAAAGGAGCCTTCTGAGGAAGAGTACATAGTGCATACGAGGGGTAGGCCCCCGCGGTAGTAATCCAAAGTAGGAACATATTGAGCCATTGCACCAGTCACGATAACTTTGATATACCTGGTGTTAGGCCAAAGGCGAGTTATAATTCCTTGCCATGAAGGAGCTGAGCATTCCCTTTCAATAAGTTGAGCCAATTCTGGATTTGGGTTTAGCAGCAGCTTCTCGACGGCTTCTCTGACGGATGGATCCGTTACCTCTTTGTTGAGAATGCCAGTGTTTATGTCCAGACATAGTTGTCTCCAGTGCTCTTCCAGGAAGCGTATGGTTCTAATGAACCCAGAAGCAAAGATGGCTCCCATCCGGAGTACTTCATAGTTTTGAAGGAGGCCGCATAGCAGTTGGCAATAGATGCTCTGGTAGGCATTTGGACAGAGGATTGTTTCTAAGGGACTGGTATACAGTCTGTGGGGATCGTAAGGCCTTTCTTTTAAGAAGCGACTCTTATACCACCTTGTGGAGGAGCAACGTGCGAGCAATCCACATGCCTTTTCCCTGGTCCAGTCCTTGCATATATCTGCACCTCCACGAGTAAAAAGTGATAGTAATCAATGACAGAGACATCAAAGGGGCTATCAGATTTGGGGAATATTTTATAATTTAAGATAAGCAAAGTAAATCACTAGCTAGATTTGGGTGTTCTTAAAAATTGCCATTGACTGGCTAGATTGTGTTAAGAATCTCACTGATTCATGATGGGCATGATAAGACTGATCAAAAGAGCTCTCCTCTCCAGATCCTCTTCGATAGTGGGCACCAATTTAGATTGACCACCGGAAGTTCCCAAAATGTTACAATCAAATTTCGTCAAACTAAATATATTTGTGCAAAGGATTGAATTCAGCACACGCAGATGCAACCTATTCTTAGGACTGGTCAACAACCTGACGTTATAATAGAAATTGTGAACACAATGATTTCATGTTTAGGCGGAAAAGTACCTGATAATTTTCTACCCAAATAAAAATAGCTGAAAACAGTTAGTACCTGAGGAGGAATTCCGAAATTGGCTGAGCAGAAAGGATAGGGGAAGTGTCTCCGTTAGCAATACGATTTATTTCAGGCTTGATGTCATCGTAAGTTATTAGTGGTAAGCAATTCTTGAAGGTGTCTCTATCAGTGCGTCCGCTGAGGCCGTATCTCTTCACGTATTCGGTATCAGCGTTTCTCGTTAGAATTTGTGCTAGCACCTGAGCCTGCACCTCGTCGGCGTTTCTGGTGACATTCTCGATGAATTCCAGAGCTCTCTTGTCTCGACCATTGGCTCTGTTTTCTACAGAAATCATTGGAGCTCCTAATCCTTGCAGAAATGTTGCAAACCCAAAAATGTTGAAATCCAACAGTTTAATTGTGTGCAGGTTGCTCACAAACCCCTTATATCGCACTTCGAAGATGGGCAGATTGTACAGTGGCGATGTCGGCCTTGCAGCGGCAGTATTCACAGAAAACACGTGGGACGAGATGGGAGCTATGGATCAGTGCTAATTCGTAATCGGGTGTTGGAATATGTGACTTATCGGGTGGGTAGTTAAGGACCACGTCAATGGTGCAAGCAAGTGGATGCTCAGACAAGGATAAGGTGCTTTGACAAGATAATACAATATTGTAGTCAAGATATCATATAGCGGAACGTGAGGGGTGATGGTGTAGGTACGATGGAATTACAAGCACGTGAAATGGGAGGGTGTAGGTGTCAAAGAGAAGAGATAATAGAATAATATTGTAGTGGTCTTTCCTAATGTGAGGGTAGTACAATGATCCAAATATGGAAAGTAAAGATGCGTTAGTTGATAGTGGCCGTCGTCGGTAGCGGTAGTGATCGGAGTTCATAAAGTTGAGAGGCAACAAAAACACTTCATAATTATATATTAATTTAATATATGTGTTATGTATATATACATTAACACTTCATACATATATCTTAATTATATAAAATAATTTTTTTTTAATATAATATTTTATTATAATAACTTTTAATTTATATCTATGTCTTATGATATTGCATATTATAGGTTAATATTATGATTTACAATATCATATATTAAAGGAAATATAAATTATATATATTAGGTATGATAATTGAAATGGAAAATTACTATTAGAATGAATATCTCAAAATAATTAAACATTAATTATGATATCGTATATAATTAAACATTAATTAAAATCATTTATTTGATAGTATAAATGATTGGTAACATATAATTAAAAATTATTCATTTGATAGTATTAATGATTGGTAACATATAATGGAAGGATGCAATTACATGGTTTAAAAAAAAATTGTATTTCCAAATAGATATATGGAAATAAATATATATAGAAGAAAATTTAAAATTGCAAAGTGATAAGGGGTTTGGAAAAAACCAAACTTGGTTTGATGAATAAGATATTAATGGAGAAATATCGAAATCACTCTAGAAAATTGTTTAAAAAATCTAAAAATAAATGAAAAAGATGATTTCATTTAAGGATTGATTAATAGGTTGAAGTCACAATGTACTAAATTAAATCCATTATGGAATAACTTGGGGCTTGATTTGATTTAGATTTAAAGCATGAAAATGGGCTTAGGGTTAATTAGGATTTTACTAGATCTAAGTATAAGATTTTAAAGAGTAATGATTATCTTGTTGTTCGAAGCAAGAGAAATATATTTCCCAACCAGAGTGTATTATGTGGGCATTGATGAGATAGGAAATTTCTATTCAGTCCACTAGATGATAAGTAGTTAAAAATTTGTAGTTTGATGGGAAAATCCCTTTCCCATTTGATGATTAACTTTGAATTCTACGGCTTTAACTCTTTTTTATAACATTTTGATCTTAGTTATGGAGATAACTATATCGTAACACAAGTGAAATGATGGAATCCAAAGATTCATGAGTGTTTGACAAAGTCTCTTGATTTCTGCCTGTAAAGGTGATAGCTCTTGTGTCTATGGACATTCTAGACACCAATTTGCCAATAATCAATTTGAGTTTTCCACACTCAAATGAACTAGTTGGTAGTGAGATTCATGTATCCAACATGTTTGAAATTCAAAAGTAGTGAAAGAAAAAGTATATGTGACTAGAATGTGAGCGAATATCTCATGAAAGCATGTTGTTGAACTCTTTCCATACCATTGATGTTAGTAATAGATCCTATTACTTTAGAACCAAATTAAAATGTTGAACAATAATTTGTGTTCTCTTTAATGAAAATCTCCATGCATAACCATTTTGTTTTGTTACCAAAAAAATAGTAAAAGTGATTCTCACTAATATTTCACTTAAACTACCATAATTAGCATTTACTCCTTTTCCAAATAAATTGTATATTAGATTTATTTTTTTTCTATTTTAAAAAAAATATTAAAATTAAAATAAAATTTTTATACTTATTAAAATTAAATTCAAATGTTATATTATTAATTTTTAAAATAAAATATATTTAAGAATATACTTTTATTTTAAAAGTAAAAGAGATATGTTTTAAAATTAAAATGTAAACACAATAATACTATTTTTTTCCTTGAATGCATTAAATACCATAATAGATCCATAAAAAATTAATTAAAAATAATTGGTTTATTTTATAAATTTTTATTTTAATATATATTTTAATTTTCTAATATTTAATTATATAAACATACATAAAAATATCATTTAAACATTAAATTTTAATAAAATGATCACGATATAAATTTTCTTATTCATATATGGTAAAAAGAAAACGATTAATGTTCTTATTTTATTTGTTATAAAAACATTCAAACAATATAATAAAAACATAATGATTAATGCTCTTATTATTCGATATAAAAACATTCAAACAATGTAATAAAAACATAATGATTAATGTTCTTATTTTAATTGATATAAAAACATTTAAACAATATAATAAAAACATTCAAACAATATAAATATTCAGAGACCAAATAATTTTACAAAATTATCGAGGATTCTTATTTGATTGGTTTAAAATCATTTTAAGTAATGTTTTTCATTAAACTAAATATCTTATCATTTATTGCAACCTTTTAATTTTAAAGATAAATTTACTAACTATTCAAATTTATTTAATAAAAAAATTTATATTAATAATATGCTAACTTTAACATTAAAATTAACACATTTTTCTTATTTTAATTTAATTTATAAATAGATTTTAATATAAAATTAAAAAAGGAATGATGAATAAAAATAAATACACCTACCGCTAAAAAAAATATAATACTAGAAATATAACACACATTGTTATTCCAACATAATAGATTAAAACATAAGCATTAACAAGGGAGCCACGGTAATCCCTACGGGGGTTTACCGGATGTAATCAGATGTCGTCAACGCGGTTCGAACAGACCTCAACATTTGTTTAATAGAAGCATGTACTTATATTCATTGTTTAAAATGGACATTCAAGAAAAGGTAAGTGCGGCATCCATCTTAATATAAGAAGATCTCATATATTTTAAACAATGGATTTTAATAAAATTAGGTTTCCATGAATGTAGGGTAGTTGTATATATTACTAGTGTATTGCATATTTTTTTACTTCCACGATAATCGATATCGCAATGTCACATTTCAACATTGAAATTCTTTTAAGAGTTGATATGATTTGAGTTTGTGTACTTATTATTATCGAGTGTTTGCTTAGCATCACCTTTCAACATTTGAATTCCTTTAATGGGCAAGATGATTTGGTGGGTGTTTATTATCGTCAACTGTCTGCTTATTTCGGATATCTCGTCGTAGTTTTGTTCAATATGTGTAAATTATTCAAACCTAATATTATCATTCCTTACTAATATTATCCAAAACCATGCAAAACAATAATTGCGTAGAAGTCATATATGAATGTAAGGTGAATGAGTGCTCATGTACACATGCATACAAGTGACTTACCCTTCCAAATTTCATGTTTTATAAAATATTGTAAGCAATGCTAAAAATCTAACAAAAGCATTTCAACATTTTTTTCATGACAAGAATATGAAAATTACAGATTCAAGTGAATTCTACCTGCGGTCAGACGTGGTTGGAGATGAAATATTTTGAATGGTTGCTTGGCCATTCGGACCAGTCTCTGCCTTTTAAATACTGGCCATTTCAAACTATCATCCAAAGGAAAGGCCAGGCTCTACTTGTCGTGTGGGAGTATGCGGCCACATGGAGAAAGTACACAAGGTAAATCCTAAGCAGATGGAAATATTAAAATGAAAATGATTGGCCATGTCAAACCCTGCTACCAGGAAAGGCCGAGCTCCGTTGAGCTTGTGGGAGTATGCGACCACTCCGGGAAAGTACAGAAGGTAAATCCTTTCAAATTTCTGTCACTAATGATAGAAGAAGGTGTTTCGAGATGAACTGTAACCACATGCACAAGTATTCAAAAGAGTGTGATGACAAGGCCATCGGTTCTTGAATTTTGATTGCCCACATTGTCTTGTTTTCTACTATGTAATTTTGCCAGTTGCCATGTTCTTCTCCCTTGAGATTTCCTTATGCCTCTGAGCAACGCTGCTAATTCTGTCTTTGAATTCACAGAGAATGTGAAACTAACGGGATAAAATAGTCAACAAAAAATTAGGTTGCTTTGTTCACACGAAATCTTTTAAAAAAAGGCCTCTACCTCCGTCTCTATCACCGTCTTTTGACATTCGACAGAGAAAACATAGTAGATGTGACTCATATCTTCCACGATGCTGTATAATTTGAAAGCCACCCATTTTTCCGCTCCTCCGAATGGGCTCTCCTGCAACAAATTTTATACAATTGGAGACCTATTTCGCAAATTTCAACGGATTTGTAAATATCGGCCATGCAGGTTAGTTAGCTAGGAGGTAGACACGTTGGACATGCAAAAGAGACAGAGGTAAAGACGTTGGGTATGGAAGTAGCGGCAGTCCCTGCCAGGTCTGGAATCCTTACTTCGTTGTAAGTGCATGCCATCATTTGCTCAGTGAATCAATTTCTGGAGGTATTACTGATTTGATTAAAATACTTATATATGTAACTAGATAGTTCGTTCTTCCAATTTAATTGAAGTGATTAATAGTTAAATTAATGTTTTCAACGAATGTAACATTGGACTAAATATATTGTAATTTTCATATTTAAATTAATATTTTTAATCAAAGTAATTTGACTATTCTGTTGTAATTGAATTTATGTACAATACATTGATACAACAATTTGTAGGGGAAAAGTCGTGAACACCATGGCACCCTAAAATGTCGTGAACACCATACATTAGACATGCAATTACACGTTCTCTTAAGATGACACATAGACAATGGAGTTGTCAACTAGCACTATCACTTGCAACAAGTGGTGGGGACTTACAGTATACTCAATAAAAATGTTTCAACTTACCATCTTTTTCATTTCACCATTATGTGAAACAACAAGGACATGGATTGGGATATCCAATGGCATAGGAACTTGGGATTGGGATATCTAGGAGCATAGGAAACTGTTGAGGAGATAGAACTCGAGAACGCTCCACGGAAAATAGAGTTTGGAAAACCAGATTTGATGCCCTCTTGCAAAAGCTTGAATTTTCCATTTCTAAATACTCCAATATTGAGTGGAGCTACTTTTTTGTGATAATTTCATTCATTGAAAAATTAATAAATAACAAATAATTAAAAAATAAGGTAAATCAGTCTTCCATGAATGCCAGGTGTCTCAACTATTGATTCCCAAATTTTGGTGTTTTACCTTCCAGCCACCACAACCTTCATTACTGGAAGTGTTAGTCATTGGTGCTCCGTGAGTCAGTAACAGTTTTTCAGTCTGCAAATCAAGAAACAAAGGCAATGAAGAGAGCACAACACAGTAACAATTTCTCATTCTACAACGCAAGAAATGAAGGCAGTGAAGGTTGTTTTATAAACTCTTGGTGGATAATGTGGAAGAGTTACTTCCCACTGTTTACACCAATTGCTGGCAAATCTTGTCATCTGTAATGTTATCACTAGCAACATTTTTGTTATGTTTTATCATTTCTTGCTGAATTTTGGTTGTGAGATGTATCAACAAATTGAAGCTCAGTGCTACACCTCATATCCTCTAGAAATGGCATTAGAAGATTTTTTATTTGTGCTTACATGAGATTTTGTAGAATCTATGGCGGGTTCTTTTATCTTAAGCATGTCTCAATCTGCAATATACTCTTTTTTCAGATAATGCTCTGAAACATTCTTTAATGTAACGGTGTATTTGTTTTGATGCAAACTCATAGGATGTTGTTCACTGGTATTTGAATATCGTACAGGACATTAGTCTTGGGCCGGGGCATGGCTGAGTTTAATGATTGTCAAAATGCTTTATCTGCTATCTTAAATTTCCTAGAGACCTTAAAGATCTTGAGAATACTAAATGAGGCATTTACCGTTGAGTTTTTGAGTAAGGTTTTCATGTTCAATATCATTAATATCACCTGTAGTAAATAAAAATAGTTAAAGAAAAAAAAATCGATGCATTCAAAGCAGAGGAAATTAAAGAATGAAATGGATGCATTTCTCGTTGAGTTTTTGATTAAGGTTTTGATAAGTTCACATTGAAGCCATGATGCTAAATTTATGCTTTAAAAGGTTTTGAAGCATTTTGTTCTCTATCGGTCACAATTAACAGGTTCTCCATGATCCTCTGCAGGTAGATCCCTTGCAGCTAGCGGAATGGTGGTCACATGCACAAGAGCGGGTCATGGACCAATGGACCAGTCGCTACATTAAGGAGCAACAGTTACATATTATTTACAACCTCATTTTACAGTTTGGTATGCATTTTTTAATTGCAAAATATCTATGTGAATAAATGCCCAAAACTAATTAATGGAGATGAAGTTGAAGTCTAAGGGTTCTCAAATCTCTATTTTTCGATATAAATATTCTGCTAATCTAATGAATTGAATGACTATTTATTTTATGACTTGTTTAAGTCTACTATGAGTTGTTTAAGTCTACATCAAGGTTTTCAAATCTCTATTTTTCCATATAAATATTCTGCTAATCTAATGAATTGAATGACTATTTATTTTATGACTTGTTTAAGTCTACTATGAGTTGTTTAAGTCTACATCTTGCAGATTGAAAGCAGATTGAAAACATGAAAGAAACCTTACTTGCGAAGTGCAGAAGTTTGGCAGGGGAAAAACCAGAATGAGTGCTCATGTACACATGCGTATGAGTGACTTACCCTTCCAAATTTCATGTTTTATAAAATATTTTAAGCAAAGCTAAAAATTTTAACAAAAGCATTTCAGTATTTTTTCATAATAAAAATATGAAAATTACAGATTCAAGTGAATTCTACCTACAGTCAGACGTGGTTGGAGATGAAATATTTTGAATGGTTACTTGGCAATTCGGACCAATCTTTTCCTTTTAAATGCTGGCCATGTCAAACTATCCTCCAAAGGAAAGGTTGGGCTCTGCTTGTCATGTGGGAGTATGCGACCACTTGGAGAAAGTACAAAAGGTAAATCCTGAGCAGATGGAAATATTAAAATGAAAATTAATATACTGGCCATGTCAAAGCCTGCTCCAAGGAAAGGCCGAGCTCCGCGTGGCCTGTGGGAGTATGCAGCCACTTTGGGAAAGTATAGAAGGTAAATCATTTCAAATTTCTGTCACTGATGATAGAAGAAGGTGTTTCGAGATGAACTGTAACCTTGTCTGCTTCAATGGCTTTGCAATGAGGCTGATGTCTACTTCAAGTAGAGAGTCGGTGGTAGTGCAATGGCCATGGGTGACAGATGTAAATAATGGTGGTAGCCGATAGTAACAGGTGTAATCACCACTTCAAACCTTTTGAACAAAGGTTTATGCAATGTTGCCCCAACTATATATAAAATCACAGAACATTGGATAAAATAGATCAGTACAGCGTATTAATATGAAATCAATTGATATCCCGGTAATAAGACCTCCAAAACAAAACTTTGAATAAAACAAAAAAAAATACAATATGACAATGGTTAAATGTAACGGTGCGCCTGAATTAATATAACATATATCGCCGATCGATCGTTATAATCCTTGATATGCCAGATGCAAATGCTAATAATAATAGCAATACCTTCTTATTATTAGCACTACCTTCTTATGAGAATAGAATACCATAAACATAATGTTATTCCACTTAAAAATAAAAAAGAATAAAAGCATAAGCATTAATATAATAGCACTAAATCCCATACGGAGAGGGAACGAACACGTGATGAAAGAGTTCTAAATTCTTAATGTTCTCATTCCTTATTGCTTTTTTTCCACTCTTTTTATATTTCTATTTTAGTTTGTTTTTATTTATTTATTTATAAGCATGCCTTATAGTGTTTGTATTTGTCATGGAGTGTGTGGACTTGTTCACATATTATCAAGATAGGGGATAGGATGTATGTGATGCGATGATAAGGTATTATCAACTTTATAAATAAATTTATAAAAAATATTAAATCATAATAGATTATATATATATTAAATATATATATATATATATATATATATAAATTATATAAATAAAATAAGAGATAATTAATATTTTTGGTTAATATGGAAATTAAGATGGATAAGTAATTATTATATATATTTTTCTCTATGAATAAGGTTTATCTAATTAATATTTGTCACATTATGTAAGATTTGTCTAATTATCATATATTAAACTACTAGTCTTTAGCCACTTATTTTGTTATTTTAACTTGCTACGCTGGATTGTTGCTTCCAATAGCTTGTTGAATGTAGATGCTGGTAAAGCACTATAGGCATGCATCACTTTTTCTTCACCATCAATTTCCATATCACCATTTGGACCCAAGCATATGGTAGTGGAAGATTCTTCTTAAATAATAGATTAGCATGAAATCCACAACTCATGTAGAAGTCTCACACAGTTATGTCATCAAATTCAAGAATTAAATACATAGCATTGTCATTCTTCGTTAGTTCTCTAGAAGCAATTTCCCTCTTAACCAAAGCAATAATGTCACTTCGCTTCAAGGACTTGTTGATGGAATAATATTCATCAAACTTTTGCATTCCCAACCTTGTATTTTCCATGGCAATGATCTTGTTGTAGACACCACTACATCTTTTAGTGTGTTTCCATAAACCATACAGAGAGGTGTCCATGGCCTTAGTGACTTCCAAGGACTACACAAAAGCCCCCATAATGGAACATTAAGCAGGGCTATATCTGCCACACCAAATTACATGAAAATCCAAAGTGGATTTGTAGTGAGAAAGGGAACATGGAGTGGGGCTAAATATGCCATACCAAATTACATTTACATCCACAATGGGTATGGTGGTATGTTGGGAACATTGTGATAAGTTAAAACAAAAGTTTTTATTCTAGCATTTCTTGCATCTGTAGAAAATCAAGAGGATTTTGATAAACACATTCAATTGGATGGACACTAAAGCAATTAAAGTTATTGTTCAAGGAAGATATTTAATCCCACTAATATTGATTTGGTTGGGTCAGTGATTGCATCATTGCTCCTTGAATACAAAGAATCATTAAAATAGAGAATGAATATTATGCAAATGCACATGTCATGAAGAGTAAGATTTGGACAACCATCTATTGGTACATATCCTTTCTTTTGGATGAGTTTTTTTATATTGAGAGACAAACAATAACTTTGGTGTAAAGAATTAGTTGCAAGGCATTTATTTTTTTAAATGCCAAGAAATCACATATGCTCTTTAAGATCTTAAAATTTCTCATTATATACTTCATAGAGTATCATAAAATCATTAGTCTTGCGTGTCACACTTTCCTTTATTCTATATAAATGTTATTAATATAGAATAGTAAATAAAAAACTTAAATATTAAAAAATAAACTATAATTTAAAATTAGAATATCAGTTCCAAAACATTTATCTTTCTAAATACCAAAAAATCATCTAATTAATATAAATGATTAGAAACCTAACCTAGATTATTAAAACCCTAAAATCATATGTATAATTCGTAGGTATTAAACACTAATTTTCAAAATGTTACCGGATTAAAATAAGTAGTCTAGTAACAAAACTAGAAATAGGATTTGCCAAAAAAAAACTACTTTTAAATACAAATACAGTCGAGTCCAACTTCACACAACAAACACAAGGGGTGGAAAGAAAATAAGATTAACCACTTTGATTTTTGGAATTAGAAAGCACTCACATGTCCAAAGAAGACCTAACGTATCTCATGAATCATGAGGAAACAATACAAGTTCGTACAAAAGGGTTATTTCCGAGATAAAAGGCTTCATACTACACGTTTTATTTTAAATTAAGTAATATATGCCTAAATTTAATAACATATAATCCCATATAGCTTGCCCATGTGCTTTATGTGTGAGCCTAGGAACGTGTGTGCTAGGAGGGAACAATATCATAAAATGATAGTGTAATTTTTTGATGTGAATGACAACAAATGGAGTGTATATTTAAAAGTATTGTTATGCAATATTAGATTGTGTCGGCGTTAACTTCTATTGATGCAAGTTGGATTTGATCTTAGGCTATTCAAGATAACTCTCACTAGTTACTAATTATACTAGATAAAAAAAAAAAAACTTCTATTGATGTCGACAAATGGTTTTCATTAATATTTTGTAAGAACAAAATGATATCTATAAAATGATATTTTATAAGTTTAATAGGTTGCATAATGTTTTTGAATCTAAAAAACAAAAATCCTTCCAATGCTTTAGGCGTGATCACAAATAAACTTAGGTTCAGAATTACAAAGAAAAACTACAAATCTATTTATCATATCTCTATAAAGTAGTTAGAGATCAGCCCATGGGAATAGTGGGTCCAAGAAATAGGAGACAAAATCACTTGAGCAATTGCCTGTAGAAAACAAAGGCCAAAATAAACAAAAAAAAAGATCCCACAGCTGGGAGGAGAAGTCGCCAGGGCTGCTAATAAAGCCATTGTCGAGAATGGAGAAGAATAACTTCCTCAACATAACAAAGCAACCCTTTTTGGAGTGGGAGTCAACACACTGATTTTCGTCCCAATATTCATGGGAAAACATGATGCACTTGAAATGACAAATTAGTTCTATAATATGAGTCATCCAATTGAATATTGTCTAGGGCGAAAGGAAGTTTGCCCATGAACCTAGTTTATAGTAGATTTAGAGTCCTCTGCAACCACCATCTCTTCAATTTCTAGCCAGGAAGTGCATTGTAGATCTCCACATAGAGTAACCAACTAAATCCAACCATTTGTGCGTGCTCCTGCACTCCAATAGATATTGTATTGCAGACCTACCCACATCGAAATGAGATCCCCACAACCACAATAACCATCAAAGGAAGCTCCATAAAAAAAACAAAACAAAAAAGAACCACGAGGAGAGACCCATCAAATTCTGTATAAGAAATAGTCCTGCTACAAGAAGAAGGGAACCAAGGCCCAATCTCCCCAAAGAAACCCACAACCTTCATACAAGTAGGGTGCACATCAAGAACTGCATGCTCAAATATGATTGAATTACTACACCACCAAATTCCCGAGAATATATAGAGTTGAAGCGCCCTGCAAGGCTTGTTTCCTCTGATTCAAAGTTTAAAAAAATCATTTATAGAGGAGAAATCGATCCTGGTTGAGATTTGTACATACTTCAACACTTCTTTCCAGATAGTGGTAGATGGTTCTTAAGTCAAATAACTATTACTACTATAATATTCATGAGGTAAGTTTATGGGATAAGTTACAATATACTTTAAAATTATAATATATTATTTATCCTAAGCTATAAATAAAAAGTAAAAGGGAATAGATGATCATTAGACATCTCATTCTAGAAAATTCTACTAGGATTTCTATAATGTTGAATTTGATGAGAGCCATTGGATCTCTGGCTACTATGCCCGAAGATCTTAGGTGGGTCTATGTATGACTGCACTTCTCCTTGGAGAAGTGTAGGGACAAGTGTTCTTCTGTAGGATTGTAAATGGAATTTAACAACTATACCATAGAGCTATTTTTTATGCGTAAGGGTGATTTTTGTTGATTTATTGATTCATTTTCATGAAAAACATTATCCATCATTTGGTAAAATATTCTTTCTTCAACTATCCTAATTTCTAGGGGAGCGATGACTTATTGGTTCATTTTCATTGTTGATAGATGGAATCTAGGGATTCCTCTATAGTGAGGCAACAATCTTCAAATATTGAGGAAGGAACTGCATCTGCAACTTCTTTGGTGTTGAAGCAAAGTTATGAGTATAACATGTAGTGGCCAAGTATTATGGATGTGTCGATAAAACTTATATATTCAGACAATGTGATGTGAAAGGTTTGAGATGCTTAACACATTTCTCTATCAGACTTTAAATCTCAACTTCATCTATTTTGTTTGCATAGATACTCAACACACCATTTTGTTTTCATGCAAAATGGAATTATAATGTCACATCGTGAAACACAATCATCCACAACACATCGTCCATTCTATAGTGATACAAACCTGCATACATAGTAATCAATTAAACATTACTTCATACATTACATAATCTATTTTTAGCTAAAAAATATTTTGTTGATCATGTAGTACCTACATATGTGGTGACAACAAGCTAGTATTCTTGCCAAAATTTCACATCAACAAGTTCAACTAAACCCTCTTGCTCATTTTCTCAAGTGTTCCAAGGGTCATTGATGATTCAACTGTGAGGATAAGTTCTAGTGAGTGAGCAGGAAGGAACGTAAAATAGGCTATGTTTGGTAGTAGAGTGTAAGACACTTAAAAATTCTTAGAAAAATGTTTTATATTGAGTTTAAAGTAGCCTTCCCAAGAAGCGTAAACAGTGCATACTAGCGGTAAGCACCCACTCTAGTAATCTAAAGTAGGAATATATTCAGCCATTACATGAGTCACAATAACTTTGGTATACTTGATAGTTACGATAATTTGTTTTAACTAATTTGATTAGTTTATCTTCTAATTATATGGATAGTCTATTGGTCCTTCCTACACTGTAGAATTATATCATTGTTAATTCTTAAGTATATGCTTCCTATGTCATCACTATGGCATGCTTATGTTTAGGGGAAGTTAGCAATGTGTCGGCCATTTTTAAAGTTGTCTCTTCATCATTATACCAACAATTTCTGGTTGTTAAGTCAGTTTCATTATATGAAGTATATTTTTCATGTACTCATGTTAGTATTTAAGGTCCCCAATAACTTCTTCCTAACAGGTCTACATTGATCAAATTCAACAAGTTTCTCTAATAATCATACCTAGAATAACACCTTGGCTCTATTTCCATCATCTGTAGGTGGCCTTATACTCATCATTTATTTTCATCATTGTTCATTGACTAAGTGGTTTCACTTGTGTTCATTTCTAGCTTATATTATCACACATTAGGATTTGTATATTACCTTGGGTTACATTTTCCTTATTGGTGGAATTCCTCTCCTCCGTCAGCAACTTTCATCATCAATTGTTACTCAAAGGGTATTCTTCATGTGTTATTCCATCTCATGCATGCAAGATGTGTACTTGGTGGTTTTCCTTGCAATATTTAATTTTAGTCCTTCCAAATCATTAGCCTTTTGGCTACACGCGTGTTATTTAATGGGGGCCTTAACACCCTTCTTCAATCAGATATTTTCTCATCAACTTCAACTCCTTTTCTTTGGTAATAAGGTTTAGGGTCTCATTTAGTACCTTGGGGTTTGCAGTCATCAATGGTAGTTTCGATTATTGTTGATAGTGGAAATACAACAATGCCCCCTATTTGATAAATTTTATTGGTTTTTAACTTCAACACGTCTATTCACGGTTGTTAGAATTTACTACTTACATTGATTCCTATTATCATCAATGATGGGTTTTGTTTCATTTGTTAATGACATAAATCAACAAGTGGTTGTAATCAAATAATTGATTGCATATTTGACTTCAACATCTATTTCTATGTTGGTCTCCACTTTAGTATCATATTTCATGTTGACACCCAAGTTTTTGGAAAATAGCACTCCTTTTCACATGTTTCTAGTACTTCAAAGGGGGATTAATTTTTCAGTTTATTGCTCCAAAAATCCTCTTGCTTTTATATAATAAAACATAGCTAAAGTATGCATTATTCATGGCTATGACTTATTATCTTAGATCCATTGTGTAATCTGTTAATCGTCATGGTTTTCACTTTTCATATAATATATATATAATATATATATATATATATATATATATATAATATATATATATAATATATAATATATATATATATATATATATATATATATAATATATATATATCAACAATCTAGTTGATTGGTGAACAGTTTTTTTGATTTCTAAGCATGCATTTCCTCACGTTGGTAAATGCATTGTATTAAGTTGGTTTTTTTTTTCATGGTTGTTTTTTGGTCCATTGTCTCGTGAACTCCTCCTAAGCCCACTTGATAACATATTTCCAATTTTATATAATGCCCTTTGACTGTTAAATACCCTTTTGACCTGACATATTATGGGGATTCTATTATAGTATCATTCCCCTCATTTACTGGAAGATGTACATATTGGCTTGATCTTATCATCCCTATCCCACTACTAACATTTTTTTTCCCATAAGGGATCTTTAAATGAAATGAGTTGGGTTAATATACACCCATTTTTACCTAGCATAACAAAAACATACATGGCTCTCATGAAACAAAAGTGCACATATACGCTAGTTTCCTTAAGGAAACTAATGTATGCCCTGTTTTTGAACCAAAATTTTTTTAGTGTTTATATTATTATCCATTTTAGGCTAGGATTTGTTGTTTAATAGAGAGCCATATCGTATGTCTCATACCCTAATGACCCTAACCTCTTTCTAAGATATTGATTCATCCCATGGGTGGAGGATAAGACAAGATTCGATCGAGTATACTTATGTTGGGCGATTTCCTCATTGATCCTTGTATGGAATTCCCTTGGGTTTTAAATCCCTTTTCCCAAAAAGGAATCCTTCATTTCCTAATATAATTATTTATTTCAATATCTGAGAAGGGCCTTACTCTTTTTCTCATTTTGAAGCATAAGATTCAATGGAAGAGTCCTTCAGTAACCTAGGGTGGAAGGATTTGTAGGATCAATCTCATCAAAAAATATTATTTGATCTCAACACTTTGTATTTTTTTCGTAGTTTGTTAATAATAAAATTTTTCCTCAATTTTCAAATTTAGTATTGTTGCAATATATTTTTCAATTATGAGTTATTATAATATTTTTCTTCATTTAAAGCATTCAATTTTTCTTCGAATATATTATGAATCTTTTTTTGTTTGTTTGTACATAAACATTTAGAAAAAGAAGGTTTTCTCAATAGAACTTCACTAACCTTCGTTATCCTAGGTAATTCATTTTTCCTTACTTAGTAGTTCTTCAATCATTTTTATTATTTTTTAATTGGATTGAGCCTCTTTAAGTATGCTTTACTGTGGTCTTCAACCCAAACCATAGGGAAGAAATTTACTCTAATAACATTCTTTCATAAAAACCTGGAATGTATTATGCAAGATCATCAAGTTCATTTTGAAGATGCCATATCGAAGGAACTAGTAACTCGTAAGGTCATGATGAGCATGAAAATAATATGGAATATGATAATATTGCTATACAATGCGATATTATTTCAAAATGTGATAGTTCTGCTACAATATATAATGATGTCGCAAATTGTGATAGCTGATGTAGTAGAATACAACATGAAATATGTAGAAATGGTTAAGAGGAAATTTATATACATGTGGAAGGAAGTCTAAAGCACACGTTGAAGAAGAAAATTTCTATTGAGTCAAAACTAGAAGGTCACACTGCAAAAGAAGGATCATTGGGAAGAGATGGATTCCAAGATGGAAATGAAAAGGAAGAAGTTAATAGAAGGTCATGAGGATTGTTAATCAAAGTAGTATGAGAATACCATTTGCAAGTGGAAGGTGAGTAATTCTCTGAAGTTAAATAAACACAACATTAAGAAGGAAAGAAGAGTAGCTTGTAGAAAGAATAGAAGTTGGCTTGAGGAAGAAGAATGGAGATCTCATTAATGATGCAAGGTAATGGTTGAGGTTGGTATGGCCTTAGATCTAGCAACCCAACAATCTGTATAAACTAATATGAAGTCTTTGAGCGATTGAATTTATATTTCTACAAAAACTAATAGAAAAATTTTAGGTTTCAAAATTATATCCCTATAAATATTTGTTGTTTATTTGCGTGATTATATTGCTGGGTTGATTTTGTATCTATGGTTGTAGATTACATTTTGTTGTATGGATGATTAATATTGTAAATATGTCAAGGATGGACAATATATTCTCTTAGGGAGAACAATGTCTTCATCAATCTATAACATTATGTGTATCTGTATGTGTGTAAGCATGTGTGTGGAAATATTCGCTAATTATGGAATTATTCTTGAGTTTCAAAATTATGTAGGGAAGTATTCTAGTGTGTTGAAGCATGAGTCAATTCTATTATGTATGATGCTCATAAGGATGAGAGTTCCTATTGAATATAAGTAAGAATATAAATATTTCCCAGATCATGTGTATGCGTCTTCATACACAAGATATGATAAGTTTCCATATGAGAGAGGATAATTTCCTTGTTTTATGAACTAACCATTGATTAAATGAAGTGGCATAACTTATAGGTGATGCTACTATAAAGAGAGCATAGAAATGTTGTATAATATATAATTGTTGTTGAAGGCTCTATATAGGTTGCCACCCTTATGCTACAAATTGAGTTATATGGAGTATATGTGATCATGCATACTTGTGTTATGGGGTGTCCATTTACCAATTCTATAAAAGGGTAGACAGTGAGGATGCATAATTCCAATGGTTATAGCATTTTTTGTGATGCAGAAGCATCCTGTTTCAGAAAATCATGGTATATTTGGTTCACTTAGGGTTGTGATGTTTTAATTTATTTGTATATTTTTAATAAGTTGAGTGGAAAATATTTGTGTGAGGTTTTAAATGTAAATATGCTCAATTATGAGAGGATATTAGTGATGATATACTTGTAAATATCTCATAGAGATCTTAGGGATTAGGGGATTCTAGAATAGAGGGTTAGTTTATATAAAAGTGGAATTAGAGGATTTTTAGGATTTGGATAAGAGATTTTAGGGATCAACAAAGATATTGTTGGAGTTTGTGAAGTAATCTAAAACCTACCTTGGGTTCTCATCCATTTGTATAAATTAAGAAGAGCCCATGAGGCATTGGGGAGAGGGAGAAGTGTGTGAGTGAGAGTGAGGAATGGTAATAATTCTCATGTAAATATTTTATGAATGAGTTATTTCTGAGTTTTAATGTAGATACATATTATGTAGGCTTCAATGTTATGTGTTGATTTTATTTTTGAGCCCCTTATATTTGCAGCTTAATGGATTAAACCACAGCCCCAAAGATCATTTCAAAGTTGCAGTTTTACTGCATGAAAATCGTATCAGAGCAAGAATTTGTGAATTTTGCGTTGTCTTGATTTGCGTCACAAAGCCATTGTCTCTAAGAAATTGCTGACTTTTGGATCTAATTTGAGGCATTGAAGCTGGGAGACCTGGGTAAGACATCTGCATCGAAACCATAGCCTATCATTATCCTCGTGTCGATGTACCTATTTTTCTATGATGCTACTTTGGTTTCATTTCCATTTTAATTTGTGGAATCACTGGGTCGAAGCATTTTAATTTGAAATTGTAGTATTTTCTTATTCGAAACAGGGTCAAATACTAGATTTATTGCTATATCTAACCTGGAGTTGAAGCAAAAGTCGTCGTAGGATGTCCAGACATTTTACAAAGCAAAAAAAAAGATTATGGACTTTGTTATTCAGTAAAGTGCATGTGAAGGTTTCTGGTTTTGAAAGGCCTAAGATTATAGTAATCACCGACGACTGTCCAGGCTGTTGATCAAACATCCTTCACGTGGAAGCTTCATTGCTAGCGTTTAATGATATATTGAACTGACTGTCATAGATTGCTATGGTTTGAACATTGGATTGTCGACTGTATTTGGGATGTACGTGGCACAGATCTTATGCATAGTGAAGTTTGTACTGTGGGACGCTATTGATCGGTGTTTCTCTAAGGAGAAAATCCTACAAAGTTTGATTGCAGCGGAAGCGTGGTGTGGCGGGATGACTGGAAAATCATTTTTGTAAGGCGTATTCAACGAAAGAAAACCCATATATTGTTCCTTGAGCGCCAGAAGGATTGTGTTTCTTTATGCCTTAGAGAAGTACTAAATATTTTTTTTTGTAGGCTGGGGTGGGACTCTCCGATTTACATGTCCATTAAGTACCCCTCAACGGGGGAAGGGTAGCCCAAGATTTGAACCCAAGACTTCTGATTCGGTGAGACGTCATTTCCACGGCCATTGCCGCTTGAGCTACCCCATGTGGACAAAGAAGTACTAAATATAATTAACCTAAGGTTTTTGAATTGTATTTTCATTAAAGATTTTTAAATCTGGGGCGAAAATTTATGGTTAATATTCAGAATTCTCCGTTAGGAATTTAATATTCTCACAAGCGTGAGGACCATTAGTAATCGGAATAATTGTGACCTATGGTATATTTCAGAACGCGGTACCTTAGGGAATGGTGATCGTTAGTTGAAGTAGGAGTTTTATCTATCTTATCACAAACAGGATAGAATGAAGCTAATGGGGCCAGCCCACGTGGTCTCACCGTTAATGCACTTTACTTGATGGTGTACCAACAAATAATAATATTAATCAAAATATTTTTGGATATATATGAATTAGTTTTCAATCTGCGTTGAATTAATTAGGGTTACAGTGATTGTATGTTGGTTGTTTGTTTGGTGGACATTTGTCCCTCCTTGGAATTCTAAGAACCCGCCTTGGTATAGGGTTTCACCACCTTGGCGCTCATTTGGTTATTCGTTGTTTCTCTCGGTCATTTGCTCTGTGAGCTCTCGGTGACCTCTTGCAACTTCACTGTGGATTTCTTTGTGTTGTTTTGAGGCTTGTCTGCCTGGTTCTCTGAGCTATGTGCTCCTAGTGGCCTTCACGGCTTCAATGTGGTTTCCTTTGGTCTGTTCGTGGTTTTGTTTGTCTGGATTCTTCGAGCTGTATGATCTCGGCGGTCTTCACGGCTTCAATGGTTCAGGACTCGACCTGGAAGTCTTTTGTTCACCTGGAAAATTGATGAAACCCTGGTAAGGTTTGTTTTCTTGTGGTCTTCTGCTTGTATGTCGACTGTTACTGTGTGTTTGGTATCTGCCTTAGTGGGTCTCTGCCTTTGTGTGTCATTTTCTCGATTTGTTGCCTGTCTTTTCACAATTATCACAGTTGGTTGATGGTCATATGGTTCTTGGTAACGTTCTGCAGCACTACGTTCGATTCCTCCACAAACTTGGCAGAATTATGGTGGCGATTTCCGTCGGTTCCTCCGCTAACTTACCTGGTAAGTTCCCTCTTCTATGCTAGATAATTGTATTCTTTTTCTATCTGTGCCTAATGTCTTCGGATCCTCGTGATAAAGAAGACAATTCGAAGGTATGGTTACGGTCACGGCTTGTTTTTCAGGTAGCTAATTCACTGTATTTTATTTGTTCCTTCAATTTCCAGTTCCCCTGTATTCCTTTTCACAATGAATAATCTCGTTTTGTTGGTTCTCTTCATAGGTAAAGCTACCCAAGGGTTTTGGCACTTGGACACTCAGCTATTCCGAATGAAACACGGGTAGTGTCGTTCTGTTCGTTTGTGGTTTGCTTGACATTAGTGTTATGAATTGTAGGGTTGATATTTTTGCTGGCCTTGGGCCGCTGTCTGTATTTGGTTCTTTGTCTGTATTTGGTTCTTTGGTCATTAAGCACCATCGTTGGGTTATGGTAATGAGTTGGGGACTTATGGGGTTTGGCTTCCGTTTGTAATTAGTATGATTCCCATGTCTATGAACTGGGTTCGTTCCTTTGCTTTGAATAGAATGTAAATGAACAATAAATTTTGATGACTGTATTCGTAGTTCTATGAATTCAACGTTGGAATTGATTTGGGTTATATTTGTAAGTTCACATACCTGGCGTTGACAATGTTTGTTCGCTCAACTAGACTTGCAATTTCTGACTTCGTATGGTTTGATTACATAAATGATTTTTTTTTTTTTATATTTTATTTTTTATTTATTTTTTTTTATAGTCTAGTTATTTTGTTTGAGACGCCTGTAGCTGGGAGCTGTTGCTTCTCCTCCATCTTTGGTTATCTCTCCTTTTGATTTAGAACCTGTAGCAATGCATTAACAATCTTCAGATAATAATTTAATACCAATTATTACATAGTGTTGAGGACGCTGTGGGGATGAATGTGCACAGAAAAAATTATATTTTCCTCTCTGTATTTTGTCTGTCTTTTTAATAGCACTGTTTACAAATTGTCCTAACGCCTGTTAGTTTGTTCAATTGGTTACATCAGTTATTCCTCATACGGAACTTTGCATGGTTGTCTAGTACATTTTCTTTTCATGCTTTTACAATAGTAAATTGACTGCCTGGAAACAACAACTCTAACTAATTACTACTGCTCCTAATTACAATTTATTACATTAATCTTAGGCAACTTAATAAAAGAAAAGTAATAAATAAACAAAAACAAGTATGCTATCCATTTAGTGAATTAATTTCTCCATCCTCTTCAGAAACAATATCACCCTCACTTTTGTCTTTGCCCTGTCAGCCAGATGATCCTGCATCAGGCTCCCGGGGTAAAAGAAAATCATGGCTCTGTTCCATGAAATCCTCCACTAAATAGCCAACCTTCTATATCTGCGTCGCATCGAGCCACGAGCTGTCCTCCATTGGACGGTCTCTCGACTTGACGAGATATTGTAGATATTCCTTCCTATGTGTCTTCTTAGCTACCTGGGTACTGAGAATCCCTTCAATCTCATGGGATTGAGCCGAAGGTATATGCCTCATCCAAGAACTGTCTCCAACTTGGGCGTCCTGTTCTGGCCGTACCACACTGTTTTCCTCTACTTGGGCAGTATATGGGAACAAGTCCGCCACATTGAAAATAGGTGATATGCCTATATCAGGTGGCAGCTGAATTTCGTAGGAGTGGGCTAAAAATTTACGCAAGATCTTGCAGGGACCAATTTTTTTAAATTTTAATTTATTATACGCGCCCTTAGGAAATCATTCCTTACGCAAGTGTGCAAGGACCTCATCTCCAACATTAAATTGTACTTCTCTTCGCCTTGAATCTGCTTGTTGCTTATATTTCTGTATGCAATCCTGCAATTTTAATTTTACCTGTTCATGTAGTTCACTCATTGCTTCGGCAAAATATTCTCCATCCACGCTTCTCCGCTCCAATTTTCCCAAATCTCGCAGTTCATGTATTCCCCGAGGATGCATGCCATACAAGATTTGGAATGGGCTGTGTCCGGTGCTATGATTGGGCGAATCGTTATATGAGAATTCCGCCTGAGTGAGAGCACAATCCCATAACCGTGAATTTTCTCCAGTCAAACTCCGTAATAAATTTCCCAAACTCCTGTTCACCACTTCCATTTGTCCATCAGTCTGCAGATGATACGCAGAGCTAAAATTCAATTGTGTGCCCAAATTTTTCCACAGGGTGCACCAAAAGTGTCCTGCGAATTTTACATCCCTGTCAAAAATGATAGATCTGGGTAGGCCCTGTAATCTAACAACCTCCGTGAAAAACAGGTGAGCTACGTACGTGGCATCACTAGTTTTTCGGCAAGGTATAAAAGGAGCCATTTTTTAAAATCTATCTACCACCACCATCAGTGAGTCATACCCCCGTTGTGTTCTTGGCAATCTTAAGACAAAGTCAATGTTGTCTGAGTCCCATGGCCTGCTCGGAACAAGTAGTGGCGTGTAAAGTCTAGTATTCTAACTGTGTCCTTTCGCTAGTTGGTAGACTTTACACCTGTTCACATATCGTTGTACATCCTTGCGCATTCTGGGCTGGTAATAAAAGTGTCCGAGCTGCTCCAAAGTTTTGTCTATGCCAAAATGACCGGCTAGACCACCACTATGTTTCTCCCGTACAATATTTTCCCTCATCGAATAGTCTGGGATACATCACTATCCACCTCTGAACAATAGTCCTTCCTGCAAATTGTAGTCCAACCATGGACTTGTATTCCTCAACACAGGATTTTAGCAGGCTTCAAAGGATTTTTTGAAGTCTATGTTGGTCTGGTACAAATCCTTTAGATGTTCAAATCCCATCACCTGTATTCTACTTTTCTGTAAGAGCAAAGCTCTTCTACTCAAGGCATCTACCACTTTATTGACTTGCCCACTAATGTGTTTTAACATGAAAGTGAAACTCTGCAAGTATTCTACCCATTTGGCGTGCTTATGGTTTAATTTGTGCTGCTGCATTACATATTGTAACACTGGATTATCAGAAAATAATACAAAATATTTGCCCTGCAGGTAGTGTCTCTAATGCTTTAAGGTTGGACCACGGCATAAAATTCCTTGTCATACGAGGAGTATTTCTGCCCGCTTTCATTTAATTTCTCACTAAAGAATGCCACCGGTCTATCTTCCTGACTGAGCACAGCGCTAATAGCTGTCCCACTTGCGTCACATCGAACCTGAAAAATTTTGTTAAAGTTGGGCAGCCTCAAGATTGGCCTCTCTGTAATCTTCCGCTTCAAAAGCTGAAAGTTGTCCTTTGCTGCTTTGGTCAAAGAAAAAGGTTGACCGGCCTTTTTGATGGTGTCTAGCATCAGCACGCAGATTTCACTGAAGTTCCTAATAAATTTCCGATAAAAACATGCCAGTCCATGAAAACTACATACCTCAAATAAGCTCTTCGGTGACGGCCAATTATGATTGCCACAATATTTTCTGGGTCCATCTTCAATTCATTTTCCGCAATTACAAACCCCAAATAGACCAGTTCCTTCTGCAGGAAAGTACATTTCTTTAAGTTTATTAGCAGTTTGTTCTACTGTAACTCCTCTAGCACCCTTCGAACATGTTGAAGATGTTCTCCTTTCGTTCTATTGAAAATCAAAATATCGTCAAGATAAACTATCACAAACTTGCCAATATATTCTTTTAACATCTCATTCATCAATCTCATAAAAGTACTAGGAGCGTTGCTCAATCCAAATGGCATGACTAGCCATTCATACAGCCCTTCATTAGTCTTGAAAGTTGTCTTCCACTCATCTCCTTCTCTAATCCCGATCTGATAATATCCACTCTTCAGATCAATCTTCATGAAATAATCTACCCCGTTAAGGCAATCCACCATGTCATCCATTCTAGGTAGGGGAAATCTGTACCGAATAGTGATTTTATTGATAGCTCGTGAATCCGTACACATCTGTCGTTCTCCACCCTTCTTGGGTGTGAGTACTGTTGGTACTGCATAAGGGCTCAAACTTTCTCTGACCAGTCCCTTATCCAGCAACTCTTGCACCTGTTTATGAATCTCTTCATTATCTTTTGGGTTCATTCTATATGGTGCCTTGCTCGGTAGGCTTGCTCCAGGTACAAAATCGATATGATGGCTAATGCTTCTCTTGGGAGGCAACTTATCTGGTAAATCATCGACTACAATGTCCTTAAATTCTTCTAACATCTCCTAAATTTCTGTAAGCAATTCTAACTTTTCTGTGTTCAACAACACTGTTTTTGTCCTCCTTACAATCGCATCATTCACCTCGCTTTCCTCAATCTGCTTAACAAACTGTTTTCCTCCTATTAATAATGCTTTTGTTCCACTTGATTCTGCTGCATCCTCCTCTTTGATGGGTACTAGCGTATGTTTGACTCCATCTTTCACAAATTTGTAATAATTCGTCTTCCCATCCTGCGTCACCTTCCAATCATACTACCACGGTCTCCCTAGCAGTATATGGCATATGTCCATTGGCATAATATCGCAGACAACCTTGTCCTGGTATTTGCCAATGTGAAATTCAACCTCGCATTGTTCGTTAACTAATAGTTGGTGGCCTTTCTGTAGCCACGACACCTTGTAAGGTGTGGGGTGCTTATGTCACTTCAATCCCAGCTTTTCCACCATCTTGGTGGCAACTAAATTGTTTGTACTTCCACTATCTATGATCAATCTATAACACTTTCCATGTGATTTGCAAACTGTTCAGAACAGTGCCTTCCATTGGGTCTATTTAGCCATCTCCTTGGCTAGTTTCAACAATACTTTGTTTAAAACTAAAGCCTCTACTATTTATGCCACATTTTCTACCTCCCGGGGCTGTGCTTCAGCTTCCTTAGGTTGTGCAACAAATGCCCCCTCTCGCCAGCGTGCTCGGCTTCTGGGCATTCGAAGGATCTGTGCCCCCACTTATGGCACCTGTAGCACTGGACATTAGTCCCCCTTCCGCGACCATTTCCTCTTCTCCGCTGATATGGCTGACCTCCTATGGTGCTATCTCCCTTCTCTACTGTCCCTGAAGCTCTGGAGCTACTGCCTTCTTGGCTGTTAGTGGCAGTTCTCCCTTTGTCGTAGGACTGTCCTCATCCTCTGCCATTTCCTCGTCCTCTCCTATTATTTTGCTTCCTATTAATTTCTTCTTTAGCCTTTACAGCACTCTGAAAGGCTTCTTCTATATTCCGTGGAGAGAGAATACTAATCTCATCTAGTATCTCTAGCCTCAAGCCATTCACGTATCTGCTTGTCTTCTCTGGAGTATCATCAGTATAACCAGCCCAAAAGTTTACACGATAAAACTCCTCTGTGTATTCCTTTACGGTCATACATTTCTGCCTTAAATTCTGCACTCGTTGATAAAGTTCGACCTGATAGTCTTTAGGCAAAAATCCGCCTTTTAGTTTTGCCACCATCCTTGGCCACTTCCTTATCGATAGCTTGTTCATCCTCTTCCTGTCCGCCTAGACACTATCCCACCATAAAGCAACGTGTCCTTTTGACTTGGCTGCAGCAAATCTAACTCTTTTGTCCTCACTGATCTCTTCGTTTTAAAAATACTTATCTAACTCACTTACCCAATCCAGCAGAACATCTGCGGATACACTGCCATCATAGTTAGGGATCTCAGGTTTGGGTTTGTTGCTAGCTAACAGTACCGATCTCAACAGTCTTAACTCTCATCAGTAGCAGTTACTGCCTCTTCTTCACTATCATCCCCAAGTTCTGGGTCTCTTCTCCTTCCTGCCTCCACTGCTTCTAAGCAAGCAGTAAGGACTCTCAACTCTTCCCTCAAGCCCTCGTCTGCTACTCTGTACACACGTCTTCCATGTCCTTGTCTTTGAATGTCCATCTCCCTTTTTTTTTCAATTTGTTGCTCTGATACCACTTGATGGGGCCAACCCACGTGGCCCCGCCGTCAATGCACTCCACTTGATGGTGTAACAACAAATAATAATATTAATCAAAATATTTTTGGATATATATGAAATGGTTTTCAATCTGCATTGAATTAATTGGGGTTACGGTGATTGTACGTTGGTTGTTTGTTTGGTGTACATTTGTCCCTCCTCAGAATTCTAAGAACCCAACTTGGTATAGGGTTTAACCACCTTGGCGCTCATTTGGTTATTCGTTGTTTCTCTCAGTCGTTTGCTCTGTGAGCTCTCAACGACCTCTTGCAGCTTCACTGTGGATTTCTTTGTGTTGTTTTGAGGCTTGTCCGCCTGGTTCTCTAAGCTACGTGCTCCTAGTGGACTTCAAAAGGCTTCAATGTGGTTTCCGTTGGTCTATTCGTGGTTTTGTTTGTTTGGGTTCTTCGAGCTGTATGCTCTCGGTGGTCTTCACGGCTTCAATGGTTCAGGACTCGACCTGGAAGTCTTTCGTTCACCTGGAAAATTGCTGAAACCCTGGTAAGGTTTGTTTTCTTGTGGTCTTCTGCTTGTATGTCGACTGTTACTGTGTGTTTGGTATCTGCCTTAGTGGGTCTCCACTTCTGTGCATCCTTTTCTTGATTTTTTGCCTATGTTTTCACGATTATCACAGTTGGTTGATGGTCATATGGTTCTTGGTAACATTCTCCAGCGTTGGGTTCGATTCCTCCACAAACTCGGCAGGATTATGGTGGCGATTTCCGTCGGTTTCTCCGCCAACTTACATGGTAAGTTCCCTGTTCTATGCTAGATAATTGTATTCTTTTTCTATCTGTGCCTAATTTCTTCGGCTCCTCGTGAGCAGGAAGACAATTCGAAGGTATGGTTGGGGTCACGGCTTGTCTATCAGGTAAGTTAATTCACTGTATTTTATTTGTTCCTTCAATTTCTAGTTCCCCTGTATTCCGTTTCACAGTGACTAATCTCGTTTTGTTGGTTCTCTTCACAGGTAGAGCTACCCGAGGGTTTCAGCGCTTGGACACTCAGCTATTCCGAATGAAACACAGGTAGTGTCGTTCTGTTCGTTTGTGGTTTGCTTGACCTTAGTGTTATGACTTGTAGGGTTGATATTTTTGTTGGCATTGAGTTGCTGTCTGTATTTGGTTCTTTGAACGTTAAGCACCGTCATTGGGTTATGGTAATGAGTTGGGGACTTATGGGGTTTGGCTTCCGTTTGTAATTAGTATGATTCCCATGTCTGTGAACTGGGTTCGTCCCTTTGCTTTGAACATAATGTAAATGAACAATAAATTTTGATGACTGTAATCGTAGTTCTATGAATTCAACGCTGAAATTGATTTGGGTTATATTTGTAAGTTCGCATACCTGGTGTTGACATTGTTTGTTCGCTCAACTGGACTTGCAATTTCTGACTTCGTACGGTTTGATTACATAAATGACTTTTCTTTTATGTCTGGTTATTTTGTTTGAGCCGCCTGTAGCTAGCCGCTGTTGCTTCTCCTCCGGCTTTGGTTATCTCTCCTTTTGATTTAGAACATGTAGCAATGCATTAACAATCTCCACATAATAATTTAATAACAATTATTACACAGTGGTGAGGACGCTGTAGGGATCAATGTGCACAGAAAAAATTATATTTTCCTCTCTGTATTTCTTCTTCAGTCAAACCTCCCTATTGTGCTTTGTCTCTCTTTTTAATAGCACTATTTACAAACTGTCCTGACTGCTATTAGTTTGTTTAGTTGGTTACATCAGTTATTCCTCATACGAAACTTTGCATGGTTGTCTAGTATATTTTCTTTTCATGCTTTTACAACAGTAAATTAACTACCTAGAAACAATGACTCTAACTAATTACTACTGCTCCTAATTACAATTTATTACATTAATCTTAGGCAACTTAATAAAAGAAAAGTAATATATAAAAAAAACAAGTATGCTATCCATTCAGTGAATTAATTTCTCCGTCCTCTTTAGAAACCATATCACCGTCACTTTTGTCTTTGCCTATCAGCCAGATGCTCCTCCATCAGAAGCGAGTTTTGGGATTTCCATTTGGCTAGAGATTATTGCAGCACATTCAAGCTCTACGTTATTTCAAGGCTAGGTGCATTAGAGAGATGCAATATTTGGTAAGAGCTACACATTGTATTGTTGAACAACATCTTTGGGCTTATTAAAGAGTCAAATGCTTTAGATGCTTCAATATATTCGGGTTTCATAGCACTGAGGAGAGAGGATAAGTGTGCATAAAATTATATTATATCGTGATTCTTTGAAGTGGAATTGGGATAATTGATGTATTAGTATCAAGGTTGAAGTAAAGATCTATATGCAATGAAGTGAAATAGTTTGTACATATTTTAAGGTCAACTACAAAATGTTTTTATTTTTCTCTCCAAGAAGATTTTGATAAAGTCAAAACTGAAGAAATAAGTCAATTATGTATGTTTGTCAAGTCAGGTTAAGCACTTGCATAAATTGAGCGTATTTGCATGAGTTGAGCGCATTTCAATGTAAAAGTCAAATCAAGATCCATTGATGTACATAAATCAAGAATCTTAGTTAAAATGTCAATTCAAGTCAAGTCAAAAAGTTTGAGTCTTTGAATGTACTGGGTGCATGATTTGCGGAGCTCAACACGCAAAGTTTCTTCAAAGTATTGAATTGTTTGAAGAGGAGCAAGGTGTGCTCATGAGTAAGGTTCAAGTGAAAGGAACTATTGGCCAAGTTCAGAGAAAACAACTTGGTAAAGTGTTAGTTGTTGCTGGTGATATTGAATAGGATAAAGTTCACCACAAAAGATTAAGAAAGAGATCGAGGAATTAAAAGCGCGACTTGACATACTAATGAAATGACTACCGCATTTCTTATGGTTACTAAAAAAACATTTACATCAAACATGTTTTAAAACAACATTAACCTAAATTTTGTACTCAATTTTACAATTTTTTTATAATCAAATTCTTTCTTCTAATTTGTTTATAATAAAAAAATATTAAATACCCAAATAACCCTTAATAAATCAGATGTTCTATAATCTTCCACAAATTTAAATGAAAAACATCTTTCCTAATTTATTTATAATAAAGAATTATCTATCAACCCAGTGACTTAATTATTCATAAAGTGAAACAATTTCATTTAAAAGTAACGTCATATGGAGCAAGCGACGGTCGATCTCAAACTAAAAATATGGATGGTGATCATATCAAAAGGCACAGCCTGATACTTCAAAACAATTTTAAACATATTTATTAATTTTAAACATTTATTGACCAGAAAGAACACTGAACTAATTAAAAAAACAGGGCAAAGATATCCTTCACAGGGAGTAGCACGTTGCCGGTTGGACATACTGTCCACCTACAACATTCCGCGATACTTACAGCTCTGCATTGGTATGATGAATAGAGGTCAGAGGACAGCGGCCTCAGGAACCATGTGCAACAATTTATTATTTGTGGCCTGATTCACCACCATAACAGACCCAATAATTTCGATTAAATAAGTTTATGTTACGCCCATTTCTTGATTAATCATGAACCCACTAATTGGGACACCGCATTTCCGGGAGCCCACATGGGGGACCGCGGGCTGAAGTAGGAATAGGTGACTCTGGAATTTAGCAGCTCAACCATACGACTGCTTTTCACGCATCGGGGTGCTTTGTATTGGTTGATTGATACCTTTTCGCGGACAGCATGATCCATCAATTCCTCAAACGTTCCCTCTTCAACTATTCTAATTTCCAAGGGGCCGATGGACTTATCAGCCCCTCTTCCTTGCCGATAGACAGAACTCAGGGATTCCTCTATAGTGAGACAACAATCTTCAAAAACTGAGGAAGGAACTGCACCTGCAACTTCTTTGGAAGGAACTGCACCTGCAACTTCTTTGGTGTCGTAGCGAGGTTCCCAGTATAACACGTAGTGACCAGGTGATGTGGATGTGTCGGCAAAACTTGTATAGTCCATCAATGTGATCTTGAAAGGCATGAGATGCTTAACACATTTCTCTACTAAACTTTGAAGCTCTGCTTCATCCATTTTTTCTGTGTGGATACTCAGCACAACATTCTGTCGGCAAACAAAATGGAATTGAGGTGCGGCGTTGTGAAAGCTGTTGGGTATTTTTCTTGCTTCTATGTTTGGGAGATGGGAAAATACCAAAACCATCAAAATATAAAGCACAGAGGCTATGCTCTGTTTTACACCAGGATCTTTTGCACAGAGGAGTCTTTAAAAATAATTACACAGGACAGAGTATTTCACCACCATAAAATTTCCATTCATTAAACAAAATCATTTACATATTCATCCTCTTTCACTCAGAGGGATTCACCAAAACATTTTCACATAAGTTACTCTGCCTCCTATGAAATTTTACACCACTGTGTGTAAATATTTCATTTACATTCACTGCTGTGTGAAAAACAAAATTACAGAGAGTTACAGATTTACCTTTTCACCTGTGTGAAACAACTCATGGATTTGGAAACAAAACAACCCACTGGTTTTCATTTACTTCTCCTCTGCTGTGGAAACTTTACCTTTTACATTACAAACAAAAATAATTCTTTTCACTGCTGCTGCATTTTTCTTTTACATTTCAAACCATAACATTTTTGCACATCTGTGCATCCCCTGCAATACAAAATTTACTCTGTTCTCTTTCGGAGTTCCCCTGTTCTGTGTTCGCTGCTGCGAACACACATACCACTTCCCCGTATGCAACTCACACAGCACATTACATTTTTTTTACAATGCCCGTGGGTGTTTTTTTTTCATAACAAAAACGTGGGGTCAACACTATATTAAAACATATATCAGAAAGAAATAAAATAAAAAACTTACGCCCATACTACTTATTAAATTCGCCGTAAAAATATTAAAGACCCCACCAAAACATATGACATTGTTTTTAACATAAGGTATGGTTTATAGTCCACGGTTAATTAAATTTTAACAGGCCCGTGTACTTTCCTTGAAATGGACGGCGGACAAACTTGCCTTTAATCCCACGGCGGAGGTTGCGTATCGGGAAGACTTTTCTGACTGCTCTTTAACCCATCGTGCAACTTGGTAAATCAACGGACGTAAATGCTGGAGGTAAATCAACGGGTGAAAACGATATCGGAAGAGGTGAGATGGGTGAAAGATACCTTCCGAAAAGTGTCAGGTGCTTATGTCATGCCAGCATCACAGTTGGACAGTTGTCGGCATTGGACCACCATGGTACGGAAACCTCCTTGAGCCAAAAGCGGTGCGATATGTTCCTGTCGGTTTTAGGTTTGATGTGGTGGTTTCGGGGTGGATTAAATGCAGGACCGCGCGGTTGGTGAAATTATAAATTTAACAATTATTTGATTTTGAATTCCTATTTGGGCGAGGGCAGGACTGATTCAAGACATATCAGTTATTTGCTTTGGAATTTGGCGAATTCCTATTTGGGTTTGGGCAGGGCAGCAGATTCAAGACGTATCAGTTATTTCTCGAGTGGCTGATGATGAAGACAGTACACGTAAAGTTGATGCTTTGTTTCATATCAGCGGTGTCCGCAGTAGCAACAGCAGAGGACGATGGGATGATTTACATAATTCACATGGATAAATCTGAAATGCCCACATGGTATCAGTCTATAGACTCCTCTATCATAAATGGAAGACATATGGAAGGAGCGTTATTGTATGTTTACGAGAAAGTAACGCACGGCTTTAGTGCTAAGCTGAAGCCGTCGGAGGTGGATGCACTGCAAACAATGCCGGGGTACATTTCAAGTCATCCATACAGCAGAGGTAAGTTGGATACCACCCATTCAATCAAATTTCTAGGGCTCAAAAGAAAATCCGGCATATGGCCCCTAGCAGAATTGGGCAACAGGTCGGATGTTATAATCAGAATTCTGGACACAGGCATCTGGCCAGAGAGTGAAAGCTTCGAAGATGATGGAATGAGTGACATCCCTGCCAAGTGGAAAGGCCAATGCCAGCCGGGCGCTGGCTTTAACTCTTCCCTTTTCAACAGAAAATTGATAGGAGCCCGTTATTTTAACAAAGGATTCCTAGCGCAATACGGTCCTCTCAATACTTCTGTGGATTACGATTCCACCCGAGACTCTGAGGGCCACGGCACGCACGTCTCCTCGACGGCTGCAGGAAACTTCGTTGACAATGCCGATTTTTTCAGGTATGCAGAAGGCAGGGCGAGGGGTGTCGCACCGCGCGCTCGCGTGGCCATGTATAAGGTTGTTTGGGACGGTAACGTCATTGACGTAGACGCTTTGGCCGCGATAGAGAGCGCCATATCCGATGGAGTCGACATCTTGTCTCTGTCCATGACTTTCGACGCTCCGGATTTCTACAAAAACGTAATGGCTATAGGAGGCTTTGCAGCGGCAGAAAAATGCGTGTTTTTCTCCTATTCAGCGCACAACACCGGGCCGCATAACTATACTGTACAGAACGGCGCGCCGTGGATTCTTACAGTGGGATCCAGCACTATTGACAGGGCTTTTGTCGCCAAAATTAAGCTGGGGAACGGACAAATTATCCAGGGAGCTTCTCTTTTTGCCGAAAGAAGAATGATTTCAGGCATTCCCATCATCTATGGAAATGACAGCTCTCGAACATGTGCACTCAATTCCTTAGATCCCGAAAAGGTTGCCGGGAAAATCTTGTTCTGCATGAACAATTACACGGATTCCTACATGTCGCTCTTGGAAGCAAACAGAACCGGACCTGCTGCTGTGATAGTCATCGGCTATGACTCGCTATACCCTGAACTGTATTGGATGCCTACGGTGACAGTGACTATAGAGCAAGCACGCCTAATAGCAGATTATGTTATGAGTACTGATGCATCAAACGCCACAGCTGACATAAAATTCGTGATAACTCAGCTGGGATCCAAGCCTGCACCAGCGGTTGCGTATACGTCGTCGAGAGGGCCAAATAGTCTGACTCCTGGTATCTTGAAACCCGACGTGATTGCACCCGGCGTAGACATACTTGCCGCCTGGGTGCCTAATGTTGCTGCTTCGTACGTGGGATCGATTCCATTGGAGACCGACTATGCCCTCGCCTCTGGGACGTCTATGGCCACTCCTCATGCAGCAGGCGTTGCGGCTCTGGTGAAAGCCGTCCACCCTGACTGGAGCCCTGCCGCTATCAAATCTGCTCTCATAACAACGGCCAACACACACGACAACACCGGCCACGTTATAACAAATCAACTCTACCCTCCTTTCGTCCTAGCGACTCCCCTGGATTTCGGCGCCGACATTGTGAATCCCAATAAAGCAGCAGATCCTGGGCTCGTCTATGACTCCGACGTGAATGACTATATGGATTACCTTTGCGCTCTCAATTATACGAAGAAGGAAATCAGGATGGTAACGAGGAGGGAATACTCGTGCAGTGGCCATGCCGCTGTTGGCGATCTCAACTATCCATCATTCCTTGCAAATTTCACATCATCAACAACGAAGGTGGAGACATTTAAGAGAATTCTAAGCAACGTCGTTGATGACAATACGATACCATATCTGTATAGGGCAGTAGTGAAGGCTCCTCGAGGAGTCTCAGTGCAGGTGCAACCTGACTCTATGCTATTCAAAGAGAGGAATGAAAAGTTGGAATTCTCTCTTAGCTTGGAAGTAGTGCATGGAACGGGGCAGAGTGACGACGATCCGGTGGGTGGAGAATGCGTGGTGTACGGGTACTTGATTTGGGTTGATGGAAGAGGTCATGTGGTGACAAGTCCGCTTGTGGCTCTATTCTGTTAATGCACAATATTTCTATCCCCTCCCGTGCACAATAAATCATTGCAGCCAATTTGTATGGGTGAAGCTTTATGGTTTTAGCTCTATATCCTATTTCATGTAGGAGTGTTGTGTCGTTCAGTCTTATTACAGTAAAGGTGTTTCATTGCCCAGCCTTGGGTTTATTCTATATAGTTTATTCTATATAGTGTATGCATGAAACTATTCCGATTCAATAAACGGCTGCCTTTTCATATATCCTGCTTTTATTCTAAAACCCTCATGGAGGTATCTTTTCATATGGTGTGGATATGAGCTCACATCCATACCATAGTGGATATCATCCATATGATAGTGGATCTCACCCCTACCTAAGTGGATCTTAACCTTCATTTCTTATCTCTTCTTGCCCTTCTTTAGTTTATAAATTCAATGGAATCTCATGGAGAAGGGGTTGGCTTTTTTACTCTTGAAAGAAATTTGGCTCTCATACTTCCATTGTATCTTATTAAAGTATCCAACCTATTATCATACTATTTTGAAAGCAAAGCTTGGAGTGAAGATTGTTGGAAGGAGCTTCACAAAATCAAGGCATCGGTTGTAATCTACTTCCATATTTAATACAAATCCAATTTTCTTTCCCACATTCATCATTATAATGATTGGTACAAGGTTCCTTGATCACTTGTATAGGTTATTTTAAATCATTTATGCATCATGTGTTTTGATGATTTTTCAGTTGGTGTCTTTGCAAATATTGGCTTGGAGCACCGAGGACGAGATTGAAAGCTACAAACAACAATAGTGAGGACAAATGTTGATAAAAGTGGTGTGATTTATTCATCCTATTGCTTGCATCTATGATTTAATGGTAATGACCCTAGAGGGAGTTTTTATGTGTTTGTTTGTTTTGTGCTTGACTTGGTTTCCAAGTTGAGGGAGATATGTCTTGTTCACAAGATAATATTTGTCCATAACATTCACATACAAAAGATGTTTAATTTAGCAATAAAAATTGGATTCCCTAAACATTAGATGCCTCATTATGACCATTTTTAAAAGTAAGGACTAAAACATTCCCTCTAATTATAGGAATAATATGATTAAACCCAATTTTACCAATCTCTATGGAATTATTTTGAAAAGGAAGATTATCATATGACATTTCATTCACTTTCAAAGAGATTTTGGCAATGTACCTAGGAAAAAACTTTGGAATAGGTTAGAAGAGATTAAAGTTCCTCTCAAGTTGAGGGATGTTGTGGAAAGATTGTATGAGAATTTTATTGCCAATTTTAGGAACATTGAGGATTGGTTTGAAGAAATTCACTACAATATCAAAGTCAGTCAAAGTTGTCCGTTGTCTCTTCCCCTTTTTAGCATATAGATTGACATGTTAGAATATTGTTTGGAAGAAGTTGTGTCAACCAAATGTGTGCTAGTATAGTCATCATTATTCTCCTTTGTATTGATAATATTCTTCTTATGGAGAGGAGTCCTTATGATCATTGCAAAGAACTAATATTCCTCAAGGTTTGATACATCAATAGGATTATGATTGTTAATATTGATAAAATGAAACACATGATAATTAAATCTAATAGGATCACCTATGATGCTTTCCTATATGAAAACAACAACATGGAGGAAGTTCCTTCATAGAACTATCTTAGAATCAATATTCATCATATGTTCAACTAGATCTATAACATTGAGAAAAGGATAAACGGATAGTGGAAACGTTATTATGGGTTTGAAAATAATTGTATAAATCCATGAACCTTTGATATTGGATAGAAAATAAATCCTCTTTGACACTCTTGTTACTTTTTTCATTTCATATAGATGCAAGTTTGGGGATGCAATATCTCTACAAAGCCATGCAAAAAGACAAAGTAGGTCAAAAATAATTTTATAACCAGTAATCTCAAAATTAAAGAAATACACCTTATCATATCCTCCTCACAAAAGCAATATTACCCCCATTGAGAACATATATATGAATAGGTACTTAATATATTAGAACAATTTAAATAACATGGAAGACAAGAGGATTCCTAAAATTGCTTCAAACTCTAGTCAAAGCCACCTTGCACTATAAAAAGGATGGCATAAGGATGTCCAATATTAACTCAACCATTGGTGATTAAATGATAGAGATCATTTTTCAAAATAAGGATAATATTAAAAATATAATTACATCAAAATTTAAGGACACAATGTGGCGGAATAAAGAGTTGGTGGAGAAAAAATATTAAGATATTATAAGGAGTGGATTAACCCTAATACAAAAGATCAAAATTATTTCTATGCCTTGTTGAGTGTGACTCAAGAAAATAAACATTGTTAAAATAAAAACTAATTCACATAAGCTCCATAGTGAAACTAGGCATTGGTTAATTCTCAAAATGTCTTGGGATGAAAGAATCTACCACCTTTGGGACACAAAGTGAGTTGAAGATGAAATGTAATTTCTCTTTAGATGTATTGCGTAGGAGATTACATCTCATTTTCAAAATCTTGGTCACAAGATATCTTCATAACCTTTTAACTAAACAAAATTATGATGATTTTAGAATAGTTCTCTTAATGTTTTTCAAGCATAAAATAAAATACTAAAGGATTCTAAATAAGCCCTTACCAAATTAGAATACTAAAGGATTCTTGAGATCCAATAAACCAATTGATCTAAGTGGATGTTAATCATCATCACACACACACACACACACACACACACACACACACACACACATATATATAAGCAATATAGTTCAGGTCCAAAAAGGAAAGAAATCAAAGCTTTAAAGTGTAAGATCAAGGATGTGAAGAATTTATATAGTGTGTTCATAGTCAGAAAGAAAAAGAAATTGAAACTTCAAACATTGGAGATCCCATAGTGTTATATGTAAGATATCAAAGATGTGAAGAGTTTATGTAGTCTAAAGAAGGAAAACAATTTCCATATAATTTTTCTTTTACACAGTGGGAAAACCAATGATAACTTAGTGGTCAAATCAGTGGTGGGGCTGTTTTCCACTAATGTAGGACAACTCTCACTATTTTTCACTGAAAACCGGACACCTCCCCATCTTAGACCGTTAACTCGTTTCCTTACAGTCAAAGAAAACCAGCCCTTAGCTAAACGAAAACACTTTTAGAACATACTCTAGGCCTCAATTTCCGTATAATTTTTTATGTGAATAAATTTATTAATTTTTCTTTAATATGTTATTTTAATTTGTAAATTTTATATACCAAACCCCTTGCACATTCATGTGTGTCGTTGTTTATTATAGCAATGACCAAATTTATATGATAAATCTAATTGTGAATAGTTGTGTGGGACATATCTCAAAAAGCATCCTTCTAGAAAAATGTAAAGGCTTCCAAAAATATTGGGACACAATACGCCAAGTGCGTGTTTAGCGTCTGAAACGCATGCCCCACCCGCAGAGGCATTGAAGCCTCTCGACCATCAAGCAAGACTATATATATTTTCTCCATTCTCTCCATACCATGAAATATGGTAGCCCCTGTCCTTCACCTTGTCAACCAATGAATTCAGAACCACCTTCTAGTTCTCTTCCAAGGCACTACCATAGTGATAGGTGCGTGTGGAACACAACGCAAGCCATGAAGAACCTAATGATGAAGCTAAGGGTGAGGTTAAATAATTGACCAATGAAAATTAATTTACAATCTTCATAATTTCATATCTGAAATAATGCTAAGTGTTTTAATTTTTTCAGCACGAAAAAAGGTATATATTTGTATTATATTCATGAAAGAGGATTGTACAGACATATACATATATCGTAGAATAAATCCAGTAGCAGAGGCAAATATGATGTTCAAAGCCACATAATGTGGATAAAAAACATAGGATAGATATCCTGTTCAGCTACAAAATAGAATATATGGAGATAGATACATATGAGAAACAGATATTGAGAAAATGGATTCCTATGGCAACAAAATATATGTGAGCAAACCTTCACAATGAAATAGGCAAAAAAGGGAAAGTAGATACATACCAGATATTCTTCATTAGAAAGAAAATTATGTACTCGGAAGACTAACGTCCCTGATCTGGTAGGTGATGTTGTCCATCATGATATGCATCCTCCAAACACCTTGGGGAGAAGATAGGCGCATTTTGGATAAAGCATCTGCTTTTTTGTTTTTATCCTTTTCAATATGTGAAATAGTGTAGTCCCTCCTGCTATTCCATAATCCTTCAATCCCGTTCAGCCATCCAGCAAGATGCATGTTTTTTATGTTGTGTTTTGACAAGACATGATCAGTGATGACTTTTGAGTCTCCAAAGATTTGTAGATTCGGTATGTCAAGAAAGATACAAACGGAAAGAAGACCAGCTAAAGCCACCGCCTCAGCTCTGTTGTTGGACCCTGGTGCTCCATTCCAATGAATTTCAAAGGCCTAACCCATTTGCAGCCAATGATATTGAAGCCAGGTCGTGGAGGAAACAAAGATCCCATGTTGTTGTTGCGTAGAAAGCAATGAAATCCTTCTGGCATAGGCAAATTGCCAATTGAGGCTTCGCTTGGGCCTGAGAATAGCAGGTTGGATCTGAGGATGCAGTGGTAGCAAGCATAGCAAAAAGCATGTTGGGATTGGATTTGATGGAGTGCATATAGCACCTTTGTTCCGAATGCCCACTTTTCCGGGACCGAGTCACCATGTGATGAGTCGATGTCATCGGTGTTGTCAAGGAGGTCGTCGTAGTAAAGAACTGGGAATAGAAGTTGTAAGGTAATAGGAGCTACTGGGCTAATGTGGAGTCATCCCTCTCCTTCGCTTTTGCGGTTAGTTCAGGTGGGAACCACTCAATTCCCCAGCTCGCTTTACCCTCCTAATACGGAACGAAACCCTGACCCCACCTCTATGCATAGCTGACCCCGTCTGGAATGATGTATAATCCACAAGCGCACAAACCATGTTGTGCAGCTCCGTCAAAAAAGGCACATGGAGTAGCCGAGGGCACCCATGTCGATAAACTTCTTCCATTTCTTATCCTGTTCTGACCTGACAAATCGAGTGCGTTGTATTGAGATAGGATAGATTCAATAACAGAAGAGTGAGATTCTCTTTTTGTACTAAAGATCATACCATTTCTCCATTTCCAAATGGCCCAAATAGTCAATAATGGTATAGCCCGCCATTCTTTGTTCATAATACTCCATCCTTTAAAAGCTTCAGGAATGGAAGGGAAGGAGCAGTGGATGTAACCAAAGTGAGCAACAAGATTCCGCGAAATAGTTTGCACTTGAGGACAAGAGAGAAATAGGTGTGTGTTGTTCTCAGAGTTAGTTCTACAAAGAAGGAAAATGGCAGGCCCGCACCAATTTCGCTTTTGCAAGCTATCCCATGTGAGATTCCTATTATGAAACACCAACCAGGAAAATATTATGATCTTTGTGGGGCATCCCGATTTCCAAAAGGATGTAGGAAAGATACCTCCTTAATTTCCTGCTTCTGAGATTAGAAAATGTAGATATATATGCTTGACATGGATAGTTGAGGAGCCACCAAGTCCCTTCCAAATGAGGAAGTCTTTTTCTGTAGAGTGATATATGACATGTGCCTACAATGAGGATATAATAGAATTCCATTGCAATTCCATATGATCACAAAGTTGCAATCTAGTCGCGGATTTCCAAATTGGAACAACTCCTTCCTATTCTCAAATGGCACTAGCCCAGAAAAAAATACCCCTGTTGTGGAGAAATCTCATTAACTAAGTGGATATATGGATTTTTCCAACCCCTCCAACAAACTCATCCCATCCTATCATAATCTTTGATCCGGTCTGAAATTTCCAGATCAGATTTTGCCTGAAAAAAGGTTCTAGTTTCCTGAAGCCTCTCCAAATTGCAGAGCCAAGAGAGGACCCAATGTTATTTTCCCTAAACCAGTAAGACAAATCCTTATTGTCCATATATTTAGCACGAATGGCCATTCTCCAAAAAGACTTACCCATAATTGCTTTCCACATAGATTTACATAGAAGAGCCTTCCTAAAAATGGTTAAGTCCAAAATACCCCATCCTCCCATTTTTTTAGGTCGAGCCAGCACATAAAGTTTGGACAGGTGGTATTTATTTTGTTCTTTGTTTGCTCCCCATATAAAGTTGGCAGTCATCCTGTTCAGACTGTTAATGATAGTTGAAGGGATATAGAAAAGGTGTGCCTAATATACCATTGTTTGCACAAGAACAGCTTGAATCAGAATCCCGCGGCCACCTATGGATAAACATTTATACTCCCATGCGTCAATTTTCTTGTAAAATCGATCTGCTATCCAAGACCAATCAACCACTCGATATCCAACAGTTTTCAAATTGAATCCCAAGTATTTGAGCCCGTTCCGAAGAGGAATTGCTTTGATATTGTAAAGCTGAGTTAGGAAAATAATCTAGTCCCCATTAACATCATCAACATGAAAAGATGATTTCCCTTCATTGAAGCCTCCCGACCATTAAGCAAGACTGTATATATTTTCTCCATTCTCTCTGTACCATGAAATATGGTAGACCCTATCCTTCACCTTGTCAACCAATGAATTCAGAACCACATTCTAGTTCTCTTCCAAGGCACTACCATAGTGATAGGTGTGTGTGGAACACAACGCAAGCCATGAAGAGCCTAATGATGAAGCTAAGGGTGAGGTTAAATAATTGACCAATGAAAATTAATTTACAATCTGCATAATTTCATATCTGAAATAATGCTAAGTGTTTTAATTTTTTTAGCACGAAAAAAAGGTATATATTTGTATTATATTCATGAAAGAGGATTGCACAGACATATACATATATCATAGAATAAATCCAGTAGCAGAGGCAGATATGATGTTCAAAGCCACATAATGTGGATAAAAAACATAGGATAGATATCCTGTACAACTACAAAATAGAATATATGGAGATAGATATATATGAGCAATAGATATTGAGAAAATGGATTCCTATGGCAACAAAATATATGTGAGCAAACCTTCGCAATGAAACAGACAAAAAAGGGAAAGTAGATACATACCAGATATTCTTCATTAGAAAGAAAATTATGTACCGGGAAGACTGAAGTCCCGGATCTGGTAGGTGATGTTGTCCATCATGATCTGCATCCTCCAAACAACTTGGGGAGAAGATATGCCCATTTTGGATAAAGCATCTACTTTTTTGTTTTTATCCTTTTCAATATGTGAAATAGTGTAGTCCCTCCTGCTATTCCATAATGCTTCAATCCCGTTCATCCATCCAGCAATATGTATGTTTTTTATGTTGTGTTTTGACAAGACATGATCAATGATGACTTTCGAGTCTCCAAAGATTTGTAGATTCGGTATGTCAAGAAAGATACAAACGGAAAGAAGACCAGCTAAAGCCACCGCCTTAGCTCTGTTGTTGGACCCTGGTGCTCCATTCCAATGAACTTCAAAGGCCTAACCATCTTCTGGAATCATGTATACTCCACAAGCGCACAAACCATGTTGTTCAGCTCCGTCAAAAAAGGCACATGGAGTAGTCGAGGGCACCCATGTCGATAAAATTCTTCCATTTCTGATCTTGTTTTGACCTGACAAATCGAGTGCGTTGTATTGAGATAGGATAGATTCAATAACAGAAGAGTGAGATTCTCTTTTTGTACTAAAGATCATACCATTTCTCCATTTCCAAATGGCCCAAATAGTCAATAATGGTATGGCCCGCCATTCTTTGTTCATAATACTGCATCCTTTAAAAGATTCAAGAATGGAAGGGAAGGAGCAGTGGATGTAACCAAAGTGAGCAACAAGATTCCGCAAAATAGTCTGTGGTTGGGGACAAGAGAGAAATAGGTGTGTGTTGTTCTCAGAGTTAGTTCTACAAAGAAGGCAAATGGCAGGCCCACACCAATTTCGCTTTTGCAAGTTATCCCATGTGAGATTCCTATTATGAAACACCAACCAAGAAAATATTATGATCTTTGTGGGGCATTCCGATTTCCAAAAGGATGTAGGAAAGATATCTCCTGACTTTCCTGCTTCTGAGATTAGAAACTATAGATATATATGCTTGACATGGACAGTTGAGGAGCCACCAAGTCCCTTCCAAATGAGGAAGTCTTTATCCGTAGAGTGATATATGCCATGTGCCCACAACAAGGATATAATAGAATGCCATTGCAATGCCATATCATCGCAAAGTTGCAATACAGTCGTGGATTTCCAAATTGGAACAACTCCTTCCCATTCTCGAATGGCACTGGCCCAGAAAAAAATACCCCTGATGTGGAGCTATCTCATTAACTAAGTGAATATATGGATTTTTCCAACCCCTCTAGCAAACTCATCCCATCCTATCATAATCTTTGATCCAGTTTGAAATTTCCAGATGAGATTTTGCCTGAAAAAAGGTTCTAGTTTCCTGAAGCCTCTCCAAATTGCAGAGCCAAGAGAGGACCCAATGTTGTTTTCCCTAAACCAGTAAGACAAATCCTTATTGTCCATATATTTAGCACGAATGGCCATGCTCCAAAGAGACTTACCCATAATTTCTTTCCACATAGATTTACATAAAAGAGCCTTCCTAAAAATGGTTAAGTCCAAAATACCCCATCCTCCCATTTTTTTAGGTCGAGCCAGCACAGAAAGTTTGGACAGGTGGTATTTATTTTGTTCTTTGTTGCCTCCCCATATAAAGTTGGCAGTCATCCTATTCAGACTGTTAATGATCGTTGAAGGGATATAGAAAAGGTGTGCCCAATATACCATTGTTTGCACGAGAACAGCTTGAGTCAGAATCGTGCGCCCACCTATGGATAAACATTTATACTCCCGTGCAACAATTTTCTTGTAAAATCGATCTGCTATCCAAGACCAATCAGCCACTCGATATCCAACAATTTTCAAATTGAATCCCAAGTATTTGAGCCCGTTCCGAAGAGGAATTGCTTTGATATTGTAAAGCTGAATTAGGAAAATAATCTGGTCCCCATTAACATCATCAACATGAAAAGATGATTTCCCTTAATTTACAGTTATGCCAGTAGATTTTTGAAACCTTCCCAAAATTTCATGAAGACAAATCTAGGTGGCTCTGCATAGTATTGCTGTTAAAAGAATATCATTGACAAAAAACTTATGGAAATGTAGATTCCTCTACAGATGGGAAGGGGCCGACAATTTTTTAGATGAATCACCCTCTTGATATGGAGGCTGAGAGAGTCCATTACAAGTATGAAGAGAACCAGAGACAAGGAGCATCCTTGTCTTAGCCCCCTGACCGCTTTGAAAAATTGAGTGGGGATTTTGTTAATCAGGGCAGCCTAATTTACCTCCACCACACACGCCATGATCCATCTGGAGCACCTGTTATCAAGACCAATCCTTGCTAGGAGGTAGCGGATATAACCCCATTCCACACTGTCGTATGCCTTTTTTAGATCAATTTTTAATAAAGCAGCATCTAGTTTCCTACTATGCAAGGAATGTAAGCATTCTTGAGTGAGAGCCACAGCATCCAAGATGTTTCTTTCCTTTAGAAATCCATGTTTTTCGAGGGATAGATGCAGAGATTATACATTCCTCATACGAATAGCAATGATTTTTGAGATTATCTTATATAGGACATTGCACAAAGAAATAGACCGATAATCAGAAAAAGATGTGGAGAGTTTCTTCTTTGGAATCAAAGCAATATAAGTGGAGGAAATGCGATGGCTGATGATACCATTTAATCTTGATTCCTCGACCATATTTAGAATAACATCCTTGAAAAAGTCGAAAAAGTGGATAAAGAAATCAATAGACCAGCCATCCGGTCTCGGACATTTGTCTTTCTAAAAAGATTTCATTGTCGCCAATAATTCATCCTCAGTGACTTTAGAAAAAAGGGCAGCGTTTTGATTGTCATCAAACATAGTAGGATATGGATCAATACTCCACAGAATATCTTCAATGCCACTACCAATGTCTCTGCTATAGGCATTTTTGAGATATTTTATAGCTTCACGCGATATGGCCTCCTAGGAAATAAATGAATTGCCAACTTCATCCTTGATTTCCCAAATCGTGTTCACTTCCCACCGCTTGTTTGCAAATCTGTGAAAAGACTTGGTATTTTTATCTCCTTCTCTCAGCCATATGGTATGACTCTTGAGACACCAAGTAGTTTCTTCCTTTGCTAGAATCTTTTGCTTCCTTTTCTCTAGGTCCCATATTTTTTTCCGAATACATGAGGACATGAAGGGTTGTTTGAAGTGTGTAGATAAGTATTCCAATTTCTTATCTATATCTTTTAGGTCTCTTCTATTGGATTCTGATTTCTCCCGTTGCCATCTTTTAACTTTACTTCAGAGAATAGACAATCGTTCTATGAAAGCTTGAGTTTGTTCTTGAGCCAGACATGATGGATGCTGCTAAGATTTCATTATAAACTCATTGAAATGCTCATCAATGAGCCACGTCCTATTAAATTTAAACGGATAACCGAATCTGCACTCAATATATTTCCATTGTATAGAAATGGGGTGATGATCTGATATAAATGAAGGGATAATTTTCACATAAGGGAAACCAAATCTTTCAATCATTTTTCCATGAAGGAGAAACCTATCTAGCCTTTTAGCCAGAAAAGAGTCATTTGACCACCCATTGTCCCATGTGGGGCCCCGACAAGCCGACATAACATCAATGAAATTAATTTGAATGATGGCATCCTGGATCATGTGGCCAATCAGGTCGTTTTTCCTGCCATTACCCCATATCTCATCGTTACATATTGTGCTATTAAAATCACCCCCAATAATTAAGGAATCAATATCAAGAAATTCTGATGATAGAAAATTTTCACAAAATGGATACCGATATTTATATGGAGCACAAATGTTTAATATGTGGACTAGATTTGGAGAATCTAGAATATAGGCATGTATGAGGATACTGACAAAACATTGAAATGCAGCCGCCTTTATCCATTTTGGATCCCATAAAACGGCCAAACCACTGGACAAGCCTACAGCATTGGTAGCAACCATGTGCCATGACGGAAACATCCATCTAAAATATGAGATAGTTTGAATACTGTCACGCATGGTTTCTTGTATCAAGAGCATTTTGGAATTCGAGGAGAGAAACAGGTCCTTTAGGGCCATAAACTTAGGGTCTGCTCCAAGATCTTGAATATTCATTGATAGGATGTTATTCATTGCAAACGTCAGATGGTCGGCTCGCTCTAAGAGACCCCTTTCCTAAGAAATCATCAAATGCAATTTCTGATATAGGAATGTCAATTAATGATAGATCCCAAGTTGTCATATCCTTTCTACACTTTCTCCCTCTGAAGTGTCTACTTCCCATCTTCTCTTTACGACGGACCGTGATGTTCCTGACGGAATTCAGACTAATAATAGGGGAAGGGGAGCGGTCAGGTTTATGAATGGTGAGAGGTTTCAATTTCAATGATGCCCATTTTAACAAAAAGTCTAAATCACAATCAAAAGTATTCATGTCTGAGGACCCTGGGGAATTGGGAGGAGTGAACGACTTACACACAGCTTTCCCTTTGGGATCAGCTCCATGGGCCCGAGGGAGAAGATGGAATCATAATAGAAGGTGGGATATGTGCGGCAGGAGATTATGGAGATGAAGATATATATTGTAGATGGGGGGATAAAGGACCAGCCAGGGACGACTTGTGGATGGGCTAGGGTGAGGGGATGGCAGCATCCGAGGTCTTCTCCTGTGGAGGGGAGGGTAACATAAATTTTAGCTGGTGTGTGCGTGGATCATTATTTGACAGAATGGGATGTTTAGGTGTGGATGTAGACCGAGGGAAACACTCAGCGAAACCATATTTCACCCGGTTGGTCCCGGAGACAGCGATTGAGAATGTAGGAGGCTGGAAGATATTTCTGGGGAATGACTTTTAGGTGGAGAGAGCAAAATTTTAGGAAAAATAGAAGCTCGATATGCATCATAATTGAATAATTGTTCCATAATCATAAAATCACGTTCATTTGTAACACCTCATTTTTTCTCTGTTGGATCCTTTTTCTTATGTTTTACAGCTGATCGAAGTGGACATTGAGGAAAGAGATGGCCCATTTTATGACACACCGAGCACCTAAAAGGAATGCCCTATTAATCTAGTCGTTTTTGTATTTTTGATATTTCCCAATTAAATCAATAGACTCCAGAAATCTGCCTCTGTATTCCTTCTCTATGAGGATCCAAGCTACGCACTTGTCGTTTGCTCCAATGCATCTCAGATCAACATAAATGAAGCGTCCGATGGCAGTACCAATTTTCTCCATAGATTCTTTGGTCCACAGTTTTATTGGTAACCCAAGTAGCTTCAGCCAAATGTAATTGTTTTGTGGAGTGCATATGAGTGGATTAAATCCAATAAACCATTTGTAAAGGGCCAGAAAACTCCTATCTCGAACCCAGGGTTTTGAAAATATGATCTGTAAATAACGAACCCAGAGGAAATGGAAACTATACCAATTATTCATAAGCCTGACAATGGTTGGGGAATAACCGAGTAGAGAAGCCCATTTGGCAGCAATCTAGGTTCTAATATGTGAATCCTCCATTGATGGAAAGTGCCATTGACCCACTAAGGCTCTCTTTTGCAAGCTTGAGATTCTATCAAATAATAGAGGGCCATATAAATAAATGGCGTTGGGCGGGGGAGAAGTTTTAACTGGCTAGCTTTATTTACACCGCGTATGTATTGTAGAACTGCCACCCCTTGGAGGCAATTCATATTGTGAAGAAGGAATGATGTCAGCATTCAACGTGGTAGCCCAGTTGGATTTTGTTGTTTGGCTGGCATGGAATTTTTCCGCATCTAAGGTGGCCTGAACCAAGGTCGATGCCGCGGAGTTGTCAGATGGAAAGTCCATGAGGGAGGACAGATACAGATATCAATAAGTCCGGAAAATAGATCCCAAGAGATAGACTCACAAGCCAAGTACCACAAAGCTTTATTATAAAGTGGAAATAAAGCCTGATTTAGTCAAGTTATCAGTACAAATTTGTCTGGAAAAGGATGGGCGTGGGAGGAAAAAAGGAAATTACGGCCTATGAACGGGTAGCCATGACACCAAAAGCTTCCGTACTGATAGAAAGATTGAGAATATGCCATCAATGCAATATGGAAAAAAGGAATGTGGTTGTGGGCATTTATCAAAAATACAAGGTTTAAGTATTATCAACCATAATGGAAAGCCAACCTATCGTCGGCGAATATAAATTCAAAAATTCCGGCACCGGAAAATACAAGCAAGATCACGCCTGTGCGAAATTATGCATTAGAAAAACACATCTGGGCAAACAATACAGCAGCAACATATCTCATAAATGCACCACCAAGGTCCAATCTTGAGGCAGATGCCTGTGCATGGTTTGGTAATAATAAAGTATTTCTTGAGATTTTTTATGGTTACTACAAATTGCTACAAATTTGTAAGACCATGAAAACCACAAGGAAATATCGTTTGTTTGTTATTAATGCTCGTCCATAGTTGATTTTCAAGGATTTTTTTTAATAAAAACCTATTTATAATTTCCAAAGTAGTGACGTCGCATAACTTTCTTAATAATTTTCAAAGCGACGACTTAGCATTTGCTATATAAATATGATTTTTTTATAAAAATTTGGCTCGCTAGACAAATTGACCTAAGAAAAAAAATTCGTTATTTTGTCTTTGCAACTGGGAAAGGGAACATGGAAAGAGAAGCTGGTGACATTTAATTGTGAATACTAATCTAATAACATGGATCCAATATGACAAATTTAGGTCAATATAATTTATATACTTTATATTTCAATTTATTATTTATAATAATATAATGATATATTTTATATATATATCGAATTAAAATAGATTTGGGATATTTTTCTTCCCTTATAAAATTGATGAATTATTTATTCTTGTGAATGTCGTTAGTGTTTTTATGAGATGGTCTTCGATAGTTATATTTAATTTAAACATTTTTAAGTATGAAAATAGAAAGAACACCCTTTTAAATCAGAACTAATCAAATAATAAATATTTCACATTTTTAAAAGAGAAGTTTGTAGGTGTACTCTGTTCTTTTGTTTTTTATGATTTTTTAATTATATTATATTTAATATATATTAAAATATATAGAGATTAAATTAGTGTGTGAGATTTTTTTGTTTATGGGATAAGGGATCTTATTTTGGAATAGTCATTTAGTGTTAAAGTCTATTAAGGTGTATATAGTCTATCTTTTTGGATTTGAAGTCGTATAGACAAGACAACAAACCCTTGATATGCTAACAAATATAAATTATTAGGAAAGACATTAGGGATGCTTCTCACGAGTCTTTAAAATTTGATAAGATAAATATGTACAAAACTTTAATTAAAATGAAGGAAAGGTATTATATTAATAAAAAGAAAGTGTAGCTTTTACACCTAGGATCTAGGTTTGACCCTAAGAATTTTTAGAGGTAAGTTCTAATTCGTAAACTTAAGTAAAATAATATGCTTCCTTAGAAGGATTGGAATTCCTATTAAAAAATATTTACAAATTCCCTAATGCATGGACACCATTCTAAACATTGTTATAGAGGATGTTTTTTTTCTGTGGAAGACATAGAATTTGAGTTTAAGCATTTTGCAAATGGGAAATCTAACAACATTGAATCCTACCAAGTTTAATTTATTAAAATTAGAGGGTCTATCCTCATCCTTCACATACAAAAGGTCTTCAATTCAGAAATCAAAATAGGCTTCCCTTAACCTTGGATGCAAAATCTCATTGTACATATTTCTAAAAGTAAGGACAAAAACATTCCCTCTAATTATAGGACTATTATGATTAAACTTCATTTAGCCAAACTCTATGGAATTATTTTGGAAAAGAAGACTAGCCCATGATTAGAAAGTCATGGAAAGATGACTAGAGATGAGGCTATTTTTATGATATATCATTCAAATGTGAACCACCTTATTATAATTAGGATTATTGTAGAGGAGTTACACTATAATAAAACTAATCTCCTATGTTGTTTCATTCACTTTTGAAAATATTTTGACATTATACTAATATGTTGGAACCAATTAAAGTGTCTCTTAAATTAAAGGATGTTGTGGCAAGATTGTATGAGAATATTATTTCCAAGTTTAGGAACATTGAGGGTTAGTTTGAAGAAATTCACTACAATATTGGAATCATTCAAAGTTATCCCTTGTCTCCTACCCTTCTTGGAATATAGATTGACAATTTGAAGATTATTAGGAAGAAGCAAGTTGTATCACCCAAACTCTTGCTAGTATAGTCATCGGTCTTCTTCTTTGTGCTAATGATATTCTTCTTATGGAAAAGAGTCCTATGATCATTGCAAGCAACAAATATTCCTCAAGGATTTATACTCCAATAGGAGTATGACTATTATCACTGATACAATGAATGACATGATAATTAAATCTAATAATATCACCTATGATACTTTCCTATATAATAGCAACAGCTTGGAAAAAGCTCCTTCATACAAGTATCTTAGAATCAATACTCATCATGCATTGAACTAGATTTATAGCATTTTCTAACATTGAGAAAGGATAAAAGGATGGTGGAAATATTGTTATGGATTTGAAAATAACTGTATAAATCAATGGACCTTTGATATTGGATAGAAAAAATGTCTTTTTCGACACTCTTGTTACTTCTTTTATTTTATATAGATGTAAAGTTTGGGGATGCATTATCTGTAGAAAGTTGTAGAGAAAGATAAAATAGGCCCAAAAGAATTTATAACTTATAATTTCAAAATTAAAGGAAATGCACCTTATTCTATCTTCCTCACAAAAGTAAACTTTCCCCCGTTAAGAATATAGCTATGACTATGTATTTAATTTGTTAGAACAAGTTAAATAACATGAAAGATAAAAAGCTTCTTAAATTGTTTTAGAAGTTAGCCAAAACCACCTTTAGCTGAAAAAAGATAGCACGAAGATACCCAATCTTAACTCAACCATTAGTGAATAAATAAAAAAATAATTTTACAAAATAAAAATATATTAAACAGAAATTAAATAATTAACTTTGTTTATATTAAATAATTTTATTTTAGAATCTGCCATTAAAATAAATTCAGATCCCACATGAATACTAAATGCGTTTAAATTTGAAAAATAAAAAAATTGAATAAACGAAACCATGAAAACACGCGTGTCCATGCGCTTCCAGAGTTGACTTAAAGTCTCTTTAATTTCCAAAGCAGTGACTTGGCATGATTTTCTTTATAACTTTCAAATCACTGACTTAGCATTTTGGTGACTGGACAAATTGACCCGGTGAAAAATAAAACATTACTTTGTCTCTACATGGAAAGAGAATCTGATGATATTTAATTTAATTGTTGTGAATAATAATACAATAACATGGATCCAATGAACATGTATGGCAAGTAATGGAATAATATAATATATATATATATAGGGTTGTAGATATAAATTATAAATTGATAAAACTATTATATAGAGAATCCCTTTTTTGGTCTTTATCTTGTAAGTTTGTATACTTGGACTTATTACGTAAGTATGAAAAAGAATTATGATTATATACTTTTATATATAAGTATGAAAAAATATTATTATTAAGTAAATTGACATTTTAAATTTCACAATTATTATTTATGCAGTGCTTTTATAATTAATAAGTATAAATATAATTTTAAAGTATCTCATTTTTTTTTTATTTAATGTTAGTTTTAAAGAAAATTTTACACAAAAAAAATATAGATGTTGTTGTTTTAATAAAGACTTTTTTATTATATTTGTATGAAACATGAATATATGTGTGTCATAATAAAATTAAATAATCGAATGGGTGCGTGAGACTCTTTTGTTTATGGAATAAGGGATTCTATCTAGGAGCAACCATTCTAGTCCTAAAGTCTAATAAAGTGTACATAGTATACCCCTGTACATAGTCTACCTCCTTTGAATTTGAACTTATATAGATAGCACAATGAATCCTTAGTATATTAGAAAATTTAAAATTAGTAAGAAAGATACTAGAGATGCTTCTAATGAATTTTTAAAATTTAATAAGATAAACATGTACAAATATTTAATTAAAAAGAAAGAAATGTATTATATTAATAAAAAGAAAGTGTAGATTTTACACATATCCAAGCTTGATCCTAAGAAGGTTTAGAGGCAAGTTCTAATTCATAATGTTTAAGAAAATAATATGATTCTCTTGAAGGATTGGAATTCCTACTTGAAAAATATTTACAAAATTCCTAATGTCATGGACACCATTTTAAACATTCCTATAGAGGATGAAGACTTTCTATGGAAGATATAAAATTTGAGGTTAAGCATCTTGCGAAAGGGAAAGATAATGACATCGAAGGCTACCGAGCTAAATTTTTTTAAATTTACGGGTCTATCTTTATCCTTCACATATAAAAGATCCTGGATTTAGCAAGATCAAGACGCACTACCCTAAACCTTAGACGTAAAACCTCATTGTACCTATTTTTAAAAGTAGGGAATATGATCATTGCAAGCAACTAGGGTTCGTCAATGATTTAGACTCCAATAGGAGTATGATTTTTAATATTGATCAAATGAAAGCCATGATAGTTAAATGTAATAAGATCACCTATGATATTTTCCTATATTACAACAACATGGAGGAAGTTCGTTCATACAAGTATTTTAGAATCAATATTCATCATCCCTTGAATTAGATTTATAACATTGAGAAAAGGATAAAAGGATGGCAGAAAGATTAATATGGATTTAAAAATAATCTTATAAATTAATGGAACTT
>APFE031388783.1:0-13630 GCA_000404065.3 Pinus taeda | reverse complement strand
ATTTTCTCGGTCTTCATGTCTTGCAATCCAAGGAGGGTATTTCCCTTTCCTAGTCCAAGTATGCTTGTGATATTCTTCATCATTTTCACATGGAAGATTGTAAGCCAGCTCTTCTCCCTTTCAGTCTGGAGTCAAACTTTCAGTCTCTTGTACTTCTCCTGAAGTTGATGCTACCTTATACCGTCAACTTGTAGGAAAACTCTTGTATTTAAACCATACTCGTCCTGACCTTTCCTTTGTTGTTGGCCTTGTTGCTCGTTTTATGCAAAACCCCCGTGAAAGTCATTGGAAAGCAGCTAAAAGAATACTTCGTTATGTTCGAGGTACAGTACAGTTTGGGATTCATTACAGTGCCAAAGCAGCTCCTCTATTAGTTGGTTTCACTGATTCTGATTGGGCTGGTGACCCTGATGATCGGAAGTCTACTGCCGGTTATGTCTTCACTCTTGGTTCAGGACCTATTACATTGGCTTGTAAGAAACAGGCTGCCATTTCTCTTTCGTCAGCAGAAGCAGAGTATCGTGGTGCCGTGGAAGCTAGTAAGGAAGCCTTGTGGCTTCGTCAGATCCTATCAGAATTTGGCTTTGAGCAGCAGCATCCGACTACACTTTGGTGTGATAATCAAAGTGCCATTCAGCTTTGCAAAGATCCAGTTCAGCATCAGCGCAGCAAACACATTGAACTACACATGCACTTCATCAGAAAGCTCATTCATGACCATGTTCTTGAAGTGCAATATTGTTCAACAGATGATCAGGTTGCAGACATCTTCACAAAGGCTCTCACAGAGGCGAAGTTCACTAAACTTCGATATATGCTTGGAGTTCAGGAAGTTGTCACTAAGGGGGGATAGGCTCTAGTGCCTCCTTCCTTCTCCTATTGTGTCATATTTGTAAATCCTTCAATCCTATCCCAAGTTGTTCTTAAGGGGGGATGTTAGGATATTCCGACACATAGGAAATAGTTAAGTTCAACTTGGTCTAGTATAGAGTTAGGTATAGAGTTAGGTAAAGTGTGTTTCTTTACCGTTGTACATTTTGTAACTTACAATCCGACGGTCACGATATGTAGTGATTCGACGGTTCATTCTCTCCTCGGTATTACCGACACTTGATCCGTGGCTTGACACCCGATTGGTCCATGAATTCTATTTAAAGCGCATGGAGGGTCATTTGTAGGTTAACCGTGCATGAGAGAAGCTTATGTAAATTTTCATTCTTTTATTAATAAATTGCCTGTAGTAGCCACGTTGCGCAGGCCGTGGACTGTTTCCCTCTCTGAGGGTTTTAACCACGTCAAAATACTGGTGTATTGATCTGTGATCTGTTTGTGAGCGGTGTCCTTCTGGTGTTCTGTCTGAGGAACTTACCCTGTAAATTTCTACACCAGATAGGTTTCAAGAGCATTATCGATGCGGGTGAAGATGTCTTTAGACCAGAAGTGAAGCGACAGACCCGGTAAGTAAATCAATATGGGTCAAGCCCCTAATTTCTTCCTCTCTGGATCGAACATAGGGCTCCACTGCTTGAGCAAGACATGAGCCAATTCAATGTGCCAATATTTTGAGAGAATCCATGATGTATAATCCAGTCGCTAGAACCAGAGAGTGAACCACTCACGCGACAAGATAGTTACCAATGACAATTCTAAGAGTACTTGCCCCCAAAATTCATTGATCCATTGTCATAATCTCATTGTGGAGTAAGTGCATCTGTGAACTCTCCCAACCAAAACCCTATTTGCAGTATCAATAACATCCCCCATCTATATCCCTTCTCCAAAGCAGAGGGAGATGCCTTTGTTCTTAGCTTTTACGCACTTAGACTTCTTCATGGACTTAGAGGACTTGTCTGCCTAAGGAGCGAAGGTGGGCTTAGGGTGGGTATCCTAAGCATCATTAACCCTACGATCAAATTCACAAGAAGAAGGGCTAATAGGAGGGCCTTCGAAGCAACCAAAAGAGAGGGGAGAAGAGATCTGATGGGAAGAGGGAGAAAAATGAGATAGAGGAGGTTTGATAGGGGGTACTAAGGAAGGGAATAGATGACCCAACTCCAAAAGAGAGAAGTGAGGGAAGGCAATAGAAGGGAACGTAGAAACATTTCCCTATGGATAAGAGGTAGAAATCGAGTCCAAACAAGCAGCCAGGAAATGTAAGGATGTTGGAGAAGGGGGAGTATAGTCCGAACCTAGCTGAGGAATCGTTGTCATAGGTGAGGTTATGGCTGACCATGAGGAGACAAGGCAAGTAGGGTAAGCTGGAGAACTAGCCCTAGGGTAACTCTTAGATGAAACTAGAAGACATGGAAAATTTTAGGGGCGAATTTTCGCCCTTAGGCTAAATTAAGGGGTTTTATATTTTTATTTGGCGAATATTTTGTATCATAGTACATTGTTACAAATCGCCTCAAATTTATTTTACAAAAAAATTACGTGTGGAGGTTAGCCCACCTTATTTTAAGGGAGAGGGTAAAAAAAGTAAATTTAGCCCTTGAAATTAGGAGTTATAGTCTTCCATTAGTCCTCATTTTCAAGAAAATGCATTTATGATAGTTATAAATAAAAATATAAATACAATGGAGGTATGGTAAATAAATAAAAGTTCTTTTTATACTTACTCCAAAGGTATGGTAAATAAAGAAAAATACAAATAAACTATAGGTATGGTAAATAAATAAAACCTCTTTCTATATTTAGTCCATAACCCTCTTTCTATTTAAGAAGGCTCAAAAAAGAGGTTTTATTTAATTGAATCCTATGGACCAAATATCATATTTATATTTATAAAAGAGGTATGGTAAATTAATAAAAATATAAACAAACGAGAGGTATGGTAAATAAATAAAACATCTTTTATATTTACTCCATAAGCCACCTTATATTTACGAACGCTAAAAAAATGTGTTATATTTAGGTGAAGCCTATGGGCCAAATTATTATTAATACCATGAAAAAAACATTATTAATAATAAAAATAAATATGGCACATGGTATTGACCCATGGTATTCACATGGAATGCAACCTATTTAAAGGGGAAAATTAAACTATCATAGATCCATGTTTACTCTAGATCAAATATCCTGATATGTAAACTAACATAGAGTAAAAAAATATTTGATCCCTATCGGGGCTTGGTAGATCAAGAATAAAAATGTATCTTGTAATTTAATGTCACTTAAACATTTTAACTTGGTTAAAATAAAAAAAATAAAAACAAAAATCAATTATTAATTTTATTAATTTTTATAAATTACTGATCGAAGTTTTTAAGCTCCAGGTTTATGATAACCCATGGTATTAATGTGAGCATAGACTGTTTAAAGAGGAAATTCTATCAGCATAAATCCATCTTAATTCCGGGTCTACGAGAGGGATAAGTAGATTTCATCCCTCTAAGAGTGGTATAGAGAAATTTCATCCCTCTAAGAGTGGTAGATGTAAGAGTGGTAGATGTGGAGTTAAGATGGATATAGTTTGGTTTTTATGATAATGAAGATATTAAATAGACTTAGGAAATTATATTGTAAAAAAAATCTTAAGGTGAATGGTTAAAGATACATTTAGTCACTTCACAAAATTTAGTAAAAAATACCGATATCTCCATTAATATTGGTTTTTCTGATTTAACAAAAAAAATTCAAAACAATGAAATCTTAACTCTTTTCGCATTTTTTCTGATTTAACAAAAAAAAAATTCAAAACAATGAAATCTTAACTCTTTTCGCATCACCCTCGTAGAAGAGAGATAGTCACTACCCAGATTTCCCACCATTTTTCAAACATTCTCAATATGATATCTTCATGAAAAAGTTAAGGTACTAATCTTGGATTAGTTGTTTGAAAAATATGTTGGTTTGTACAACCTTTCATCTTCTCTGTTATTCTTATTTTGTGGTAATGATCTGTAGGGGTTGGGTCACTACACCATATTGTCCTAAAAGGCGGAGATTGTGCACCAAAAAGGAAATTAATCCACATGTTACAATGTTGTTAAAAATGGTATGAAGGTAGTGAGTTATGCTAATAAGAAATTTAGATTGGGAGAGACGTAATTAAATTTGATTATTTAATTGAAGATTTCCAATTAAAATAATAATAAATCTACATTTATATATTTATATATTGATTGGAAGGCTTCTGACAATAGTCACTTCTTTCCATTAGATCTCGTTCAGGCCTTTGGGATACCTACTACATTATATTATATAGTTGGGGCTTGCTACTTGTTGGCGTATTGGGGTAAACAAACTTGATGTGTTTCTTTTTTTATCTCGCAGTTGGAGTCTAAGGAATAAGAAAGAAATTTGATAGCTTGGAAAAAGTGGTAGCTTGACAAAAGTGGTAGAGAAAACATTAATCTCTCCTACCATGACAAACATGGCCACTAAAACTTGCAACATTGTTTGTAAGAAGTGAAATTATGTTTCTTTTTTCCAAACATGTATGTTAGTATATTACAATTTAATGAATATGTTTTATTATTTAGTGAAAGACTTTCCAAAATCTTACAAGATTTTATAATTCAGTGAAAGATTCGCGATGACTTTACAAGATAATATAATCTGGTGAGAGATTCGCCAAAGGTATATTATTATATATATATATTATATATTATAATATATATATATATATATATATAGTGATATAAATCGCTCCCATTTTTCCTATATATCATGGGGATTGCCCATTATTATACATATAAATTTAGGGTGGTTCTTAAAATTTTCCTTGCCATTCCCCGTCTTTCTTGAGCACCATGACCGCAAGTGATGAATAAGGACTAATGCTAGGACGAATGACATCAGCTTGTGATAAAATAGCCTCCCATTTTTCCTATGTATCATGGGGATTGGCCCATTTATTATACATATAAATTTAGGGTGGTTCTTAAAATTTTCCCTACCATTCCCCATCTTTCTTGAGCACCATGACCGCAAGTGATGAATAAGGACTAATGCTAGGACGAATGACATCGGCTTCCAGGAGTTCCTTGATGATTTTTTCAATTTCATTCTTTTGGGCGAAAGGGTATCTATAAAGACACACATTTGGTGGTTGTGCCCCAGGGACCAAAGTGATGTTATAATCATATTCCTCTCTAGAGGGTGGAAGCTCGTTAGGTTTGTCAAAGTCCTATGGGTGGTTGTTTAAGACATGTTACATCTCAGGATGAATATGAAGAGTAGTGAGCTCAATGGCCTGAATGGCATTAAATTGGGTGATAACTCCATGATGGCCCTTTTTCAACAACTTTTCCATTCAATGTGAGCTGATGATAAAAGGACTACCTGCCTGGAGTTCACGGAGGGTATGGACGTGGTCATTATGCTTAAAGCTCATATATAACTCTTGGAAATCCATTGTGATTGGGCCTAGTGTGCAGAGCCATTCAGCACCCAAGACAATGTCAAAACCACCCATGTTAATGGAAAACATGTGGGTCTTTAGGTGGTAATCTCCCATCTGAAGTTTGATATTTTCACAGTGGCCTTCACATTTCATTGTTCCCCCATCAGTAATCTGGACCTAGAAATTAGAGACTGCTCTGACAAAACAATACATAGTTTTAGCGACTCTCTAATGGATAAAGTTATGTGTGCTGCCACTATCAATCGATACTACTATAGGATGATGTTTAATAAAACCTCTAATTTTGAGAGTTTGGGGAGAAGAAATTCCTACCAAAGCATGGAGCGAGATAACTGGTTCTTCTGGCATAGCTGGGAGCTCATTGTCCTGCTGGTTGTCCTCATCTTCTTCCTCTGGTTCCTCAAAGGGTGGGCCTTCCACAGATGAACTGTGACCAGTAGCATCAATTTGAAAGAATTTGGGTTCCTTGCATTTATGCCCTAGGGAGTATTTGTCATCACAGTAGTAACACAATCCTTGCTTTCTTCTTTTATCTATTTTTGCAGGGGACACCTTTTGAACCTTAAGTGTTTGGGTAGTGCCCTAAGCCTGGATGGGGCATCCCTTGGCTATGGAATTTGGACAAGGAGATTGGGCAACTAAAGAACGTTCTACTTCAATAGACTTTGTGCAAGCTTCCATCCATGTGGATAGGTGGTGTATCTGGACATGGGCTTGGATGGCTTCTTTGAGACCACTTATAAAACATTCCAAGTAGAATTCATCTCCCAAACTTGTTGTGCGAAAGGCCAATGCCTCAAAGGCTCTAATATAGTCATTTACCGTGCTTATCTGTCTAAGCTTAGTAAGACGACCCAAAAAATTAGATTCATGGTCAAAGCAGTCATAAATGGATTTTGCGAACACCTGCCAAGTAATTTTCCTTGGATAGCATTTCTAATGCCACTACCACCATTGCCATCATTCTTGGTCCATGTAAAGGCATCCCACACGTAGTTTAGTTTCATCATCTATGATGTTATCAGAGTGAAATATTGGTCCATTTGTGCTACCCATATTTCCAGATTAGAGCCATCAAATTTGTACATGTCCAATTTGGGTGGTCGAGGGTGGGAATGTTGGTGATTTCCATGGAAGTGAATATGATGGCTAGATTCTCCATCAAGGTCTTCATTAAAATCATATGCCTCTGATTGTAATGCCAACTTGCCCCTTGTGACTGTGGTTTTTAATTTCTCTATCTACTCCGTTAAATAAGCCAACCTTTTTTCAATGGTCTCGATCTTCTCATTGGCGGTGGCTTAAGCTCTGGTTTCCACCATACACAGATCTGGGTCACTCGTAATCACTTTGAAAAAAATTTGGACCACTCGAAAATTGAAGTTGATAAGTGAATGGTACCACCTTGCTCAGCTCGTTGTCATGATTTTTTTATTTTTTTTTTACTCCAAAAGGGGTTTTATTCTCTGCTTATCAATACTGCAATGGCCAATTTCCATAAAAGTTAATCTTGCCCAATGTCCTATGAGAATCACCCAAAGGTATAGGAGCCACAAGCCTCCCTGCACAAATGGTCAGATTTGTTTGTGAAACAACTGCTGAATGTGAGTTGGACTGCAGTGGCGACAGAACCCCAGTCACTAGATCGAATGGTACTGTGGTGATAGACCCTGAACTAGTGGATCTAATTGTTGTTGTGGCGACATAACCCCAACTGCTAGATCTAATCAGGCAAAGAAGATAATGGGAAATCTTCATAGAGACAAGGGAACTATGGTCTCAAGGAGTGTCAAGTGCTACAGATCGCAATATACATAAGGGTCTAATAGTAGTACTCGCCCTAATATTTCAGGGCACTAACTAAGGAGGATCAACTGTACCCTTAGCTGTACTACCTGACTACCCTATTGCATGAGTGAGTAATCTCCTCGAGTGTTGTTCTTGGTGTACTGTAGTAGCAAGACATCCGACGGTTTATCTACGATGAGGTTTCAGGTGAGCCTAGGGGGCTTCCAATACACCTAGAGGGTACATGGAAGACAGTCTATGTGCAATTCTGTCTAATGCACTACTACTCGAAGGGGTACCCACAGGGGTTACAAGGGAGTCCAACAAGCGTGACCACCTCTTGCATTTCCTACATGCATGCCTCCCCAAATCCGCAGTTTTATGCGCTCAATGACAGATCCCATGGTTTAAAGACATCAGAACATGTCTCTAGCCAAAAAAAACTGCTAAAAATGGAGATACCACTAGCCCTGGAAAGCGCTCTGATACCACTTGTTATGCTCTTAACCTGCGAGAAGATGCCAAAATACCAAATATATGAAGAAACACAACCTAGAACATAAAAAAAAATGAGAAATAACAGCATGTATTTTATTATTCAGAGATGAAAGCAATGTTCACTTGCCTCTTCGAGGGGGAAACCTCCAATAGAGTAGAGCTCGATTACAAAATAAAACATGATGCTCCTCAATGGGGAGTCTCTATCCTTTATATAGGATTCATACATGCAATACCATGGGTCAGTACCATGGTTCTCTTAATACCATATATCTAATACCATGGCCCGTTTGCAACTAACTTTGGTCCCTTTCTTTAAATGCGGGTCAACCACTTACACTTATTAATATGGGCTTTATTAACTCTTTAAGTAACTATAACTATGACTCGGCCCTATTACATAAATAAGGGGGTTAGGATTGGACCCTAACATACATTAGGGGGCATATGTTATAGCTCACAAATACATCCCCTAGGGTCAAGAAGAAAGCAACATCCTTTTCTCGATTAGATGATCAAATTGTGACTAGTGAAAGATCAAAATTTAAGTGTTTTGAGGGTTCAATGCTCCTTCTTAGTTGTAGGGAATTGTTGTGGCAAACAACAAACCCCCATTGTAAATTTGGTCATAATAAAAAATGGGGACCCTTTTCTAAACATTTTAAATTTTAATAAGTTAAACCATTTTAATAAGCCCTTTTTCCTTTAATATTTTCTTATTATTTGTAACTAAATAAAATTGATACCTTTTTCCACTTAAAATCATTGGTTGAAACTTAGTTGATTTTGGGATTTATACTTGCTTTAATTGTTACTTGAATTTTAAAAATAGGCAAGTGCACTCCTTTCTTTATATATTAGCACGCAGACTGATTCCTATACCCCAACCCTTTATTTTATGCAAGATTTCATCTTTTTTAGCTCCCTTTAGCAGGATTACTTGTTCATGACCCACACGAAGGCACATAATTCGAATGCTTATTGGTTATGGCCACCATATCATAGAACCTATCACCCCACTGATTATAGCCCAAATAATTTCCTTTGTGACCTTTTTGAAAATGTAAGGATCAAGCTAGCAAGACAACACGTCGTTAATGGGTTCCATTATCTCCTTTATGATAGGCCTTCCCTTTGATACATCAATATGCTCAATTCCTTTCATAATGAAAACACTTCAACCAATATTTATCATCGGGCTGACTCATTAGGCCCATATTGCATATATGTTGACCCTTATTGGTACATGTTGGTACATGTGCCACATAGGCCTACTCCACATCAACCCGCCCATTTTCGAAGATGGAAAATAAGGCTTAACTTTACCTTTTGTGCTTCAACCTTGCGGAATGACATAAGAACACGCATCACCTAAGAGCTATCAAATCTATCTAACATAATTGCACCATCTATCTCAATTCTTTGTCATTATGAAATATTAAATTTAAAGCTAGGTCTTTTCATTTAATTCACTTGCTTGTTATAGTTAATGATATAATGATTGCATTTAACACACATTTACTGCTCTTGAGATAGATTTAACCCCTTTTACGCCTATTCATGCCTTATTTATGGTAACTCATATTACTCTTTTCATTTTTCATTACAAGTGAATTCTAAGCGCAACACCTATCAACAAGATACTATGGAAAAGGGAAAAAAAACGCTCTTATATAGGCGTTAGTTGGGCCCTTCACAGAGGAAATCAATGAGAAGTTACTCGATACATTACTCTTTTCTGATACAATATATACTACAGATTCTTGTTCCAAAACTTGGAATACCATTTATGAATTATTTGAAGAGGAATTTCCAAAGGAGATAGATGATGCACCAACTATTGTGACAACATATCAGGTGGCTTAAGGAATTCTTCACCTACAATTAGTGATGTCACGAGCTCTCAACTTCATAAAATTGCAATGCAGTCAAGATTACTCTTGTACACAGATATGATATGTTAGGTAGAATAAGAGATCGATATCAGTGAACAATTAGTTTTTACGTGCAATGATATCATAATTGGATCTTTCAAGGCTAAAATCCTTCATGGTATGTATCATTTTCCCCAACCTGAAGTTGTATATAATGCTTAATTTGTGAAACAATTTTTGAAACAATTTTACCTTTCTGGTTGCAAAATATTGTCGTTAGAATCTCACCATTTTATATGTCTGCATATATCATGGATGCCATATGTTTCTCCCTTGATTTTCCATGCATGGGCTAGAAGTGGACACTTGTTGACCCCTTTCCCATCCACATATATCATAGCATTCTATGGGAGGAGAATTACTTCGACCACTTTTATCACATTTTCCATCTGGTCATGATTCTTATTTACCAGACCATTTTCTGCTTCAAACCCCAAGGATTTTTGCGGTTGCTCTCGATGATTTGTTCAAAATTGGAGGTCGTTTTGTTGAGGAAACTTTCACTTATGTAAAAAATTTGGGAAGTAATGGATGTTCCCACGTTATACCTCTTTATGTTTTGGATAAACTCTTGTCAAGAGAGATTGCTTACCAGATTGTTGGAACTGGGATAACCATCGAGCCTAAAAGGGATTCCAAAAAAAATTGGCCTAAATTCCCCTTGCATGTTGGCCTTTTCACTCTTGCCAATTATCAACATGCAAAGGAGGAAATTTTAGCTCTAAATGAGTTGAAACTCTCTACTATTCCTTTCAAATATTTTGATCATTCTCATGTGGCTAGAGATATAGCCAATGAATCACATACCAAAAACTATTTTCATGAACAGAATCAGTAAGATAATTTTTGTTCCCAAGCCTTAACTTATGAGTAGGTTCCTTTAAAATCTAAGCAATTGTCCCCAAAAAAAAAATTCAACACTTTGTTATTTTCATAGATTCCAAAATAGCTTTGTTACCCATGCATTTACTTAAGCTTCTAGAGGGAAATGGTTTTGTATAGAAATCCATCAATTCTTCTTCATGTAAAATGTCTTAGATCTCAAAACATATGCAAGTTTCTTCAACCAATCAAACTTCTTCAGTCAAGTTACTGATTAATAAAATGAAAGAGGAATGGTATTCATACTTTAAAAAAAAATATCAACTCCAACTAAAATAGCCAAGGAAAAAAAGGCTCTTACAGACAACACTTCATATGTTTCCACTCAGCAAACAATCCCTGCCACTCCCGAATCTACAGACACTGCTCTTGCACATCCTGATCCCATTGCTAAAACTACTCTCAACACTGAGGTAAATGTAGAATTAATCCATGCTCATCCCATTGTAGACATTCAATTGAATATTGAAGAAATTCCACCCATTGAAATATTTTAGCATCCTCAGCATAAAGCATTAAAGAAAAGCAATAACAAAAGGAAGGTAGAAAATGAGGTATTTCCCCCAAACTCTACTTCCATGGAACTAGTTTGGAGAATTACTTCTATGGCTTCGTATGAAGAATTCGAAGAATTGTCTAAGTACAGAGGCACATATGCATCATCCATTATTGATAAAGCAACCCATGTTAAAAAAAAAAATTCAAAAAAAGGATGACATGATACAACAATTGGAACAAAAGGTGGCCAAATCTCAAACTGAGCTACAAGCACAAGTCAAGCTAGTCAAGAATCATCACTCTAAATAAATGAAGAAACCTGATGATTAATTAAAGGAATTGCAACAAATTTTAGAACAAGAAAAAGTTGAAGCATTTAACTTCATCGAGTTCAAACATGAAGCTCTTGAAGAATACACATATTTTCAAACAACAAAAAATCTTTTGTAATAAACTAAGCTTGATAGAGGTGTAATGCACATTGAGCTTTTCATTGGTTGATGAGCTAGTTGACATGGAGAGTCAATATGATGAGGCCAAATTAATTCTAAATGATCTCCTTAAGTGTAAAATGGATAAGAAAAGAATAGAACAAAATTTTCCCATGATTGATGAAATGCACAAGTCCATTGTTCTAGGGAATTGGAAGGAAAGAATTCATTTAGTCATAAAATTGGTTAATGATACTTGAGAGATTTCATGCTCCATTACATAGTTTATCAACTGACCTCTTTTGGAGGAAATTTTAATTTCAAATTATGAGGAAGATGTATTTCCATATGTCGAAGCATTACACAAAAGTTGGATGAATGAGAGATCATAATTTGGTAAAAGGGTTGAACAATTATCAAAGATAAATCTTGAGTTGAATTGGAAACTACTAATTAAACCTCACAGTCATTGGCGATTCCTCAAGAATATCACAAATTTGACAACTCATGTTTCCACTTCTTCAAGATTTTGTCTTCAACTACTAGCTAAATATGAAGCCTCACTCTCCTCAAGAGTTGGCATCCCTTCTAGATATCTATCAACAATGGCAGCAAGCTATTGGCTCGACATCAACTTAAAGTCATTTGATTTGATTTTTATTTTCAAAATGTAACTATTTTACTATCTTATGTAAAAAAAATTGGTTTAGTTAAGAGAATATCATAGACTCATTTTCTCCCTTATTTTCTAAAGAACATTGTAAATATGGCCCTCAAACTCATGCAAAAGGTTCTAAATTTTTGCAAAGAGAACTTATGTTGCACTTTTGTGCTTGAGTATTTTTATTAATATATCTAAACCATTTTGATTCCAGCGTGCAAAGATTGCGAGAAAACTAGGTACTTTTATGTTCTCTATTTTATGTTTATCTTTAAAGGAATAGATATATTTAAAGTGAAGTATTGTTATTTGTACCTTTTTTTAATTGATTGGATTATTATCACTATTGATGTGTGAATATATGTTTGTTTCTGGTACATATAATGATTTAGCGATATTACATGTGTGTTTATGCTAAAAATTAATTTTATTAACTATTTAATCACATTAATATTTTTCAATTGCGATTATAAATGATATATCTTGAGAATCTTTATTTTCATTTTTTTAACATTATCTTTGTCTCACATATGCATTATAATACCCGAGGAGAATATATTATAAGTCAGCCATTATATTAGTTTATTTTGGTGTTTTTTGTCATAGTCATTAATCCATTTTCACCCATTTCTTTTCCATTTCATTTCCATTTCCACATAAGCCTTACCTTACAGGTAACTGGACACAATTAAACTAGTTAGAACCGCTAAATCAAATGGAAAATGGTCTAACTTGGGACTCTAACTGAGTGGTATCCCAAATGTTGATGAAGTCATTTTTGGCACTAGGAGGAGGTCCATTTAACTATGAATGGCAAGAAGATATCAAAGACAAAAATTTAATCATTCTAAGAGTCAAACTTCACCCTTATCCTCTCCACCAACTTCTAGACCTTCATCTCATTCCCCTCCAGCTAGATTTGAAGTTGTAGAGCCTTCCAATAATTCTCCTAGTATTATTCATAGATATTATAGTGAACCTTATGTATCTACGCATTTACGTCTTAAGTCCTCTGTTTCTCTATAAATCCAACGTATCATACAAAAACTTGAAGTATTTTTTATTTATAGTGAACAGTTAGAAGAGCTAGAGGTTTCAGAAGGAAGTGTTAGTTCTTCCCTTAAAGTTTCATGGGTATTAACAAGATATCAAAGTGAAAAATTAGGAGTTAAACCATTCAAATTTCTTTTAGATACTCATCGTAGAAGGAAACATATTTTATCCAATGGTTCATCTTGGAGTGAGAACATCTCTTCTACTTCTCCTCCACCTATACCTACTCTTCCCTCAATCAACACAAACTTCTCCATCTTCTACTTTATCCATTATTTCTATTCTTATTCAATCGATAGTCACTACTATTATTACTAGTTTTGCAAGAGCATCATTGTCTATTGTTAATTCCTCTATTTTTTCTACTAATACCACTACTTCTACTTCCATTGCTTCTACCATAATGTGTTAAATTATGGTATGTTCTATGCTTATAACAATTTACTTCTTTTTCTTATTATATTCCACAAATTAGCAATCACATGTACATAAAGTAAAGTGCAGATAGAACATT
>APFE031388768.1:0-15829 GCA_000404065.3 Pinus taeda | reverse complement strand
AGAAAAGAAAAAAGAAAGAAGTACTGCCAAAAAAATTTATTCCAATACAAATTATCAACTTAAAAATAATTTGCAAATACACAATCTAAATCTAATACGCAAAATCTCCATGGAAGGAATTTACAAATAGCAATGCATATGGGAATTTACAGATAGCAATGCATATGGGAAGCCCTTCCCATATGCCAAATTTCATAGAAGAAAATGCCTCCTTTCCCGTGTACGACATAGATAATGGGCTTCCAAGCTTTCACTCGCTACTCCACTACTCCTTCCATATTCCAAGTGTATTTGGATACATGTCAATGTAGTTACACATTCCATCATAGAATAACTTAGAAGCTTAAACATATTTAAGATAAATAATATAAAGACTAAACTATATATTTGTAATTTTTCATATAATCTCGCAAAAAAAATATAATGTTCCGCTCTCTATATCAAGGCTGTGAATGTAAAGTATATATTTATAATTCTTCATATATTCTATGCAAAAAAAACCTACTATTCCACTCTTTATATGTGTTATATGCTCTACCCTTTGGAAGTATTTGATACGCCAAAAACTTCTGCAATGAGAAAGCCTCTTATTCAAAAAGCACAAAACCTAAAAGCAATGCTCAACATGCATATTTTCAGCCTAATGGATAAGAACAACCTTACTCTAACCTATAGTTATTCCCATGTAGTTAGGTCAGTTATGAGAAAGCCACTAAAATGCACCCAGGAAAAAAATAGTTTCTCTTTTCGTGAAGAGAAATGCATCAGATCACTAGGGAAGCTTAGTCTCTGTCACTTAAGTGGAAATTATGCTTTCATAAAAAATGCAAATTGATATATGAAATGGAAAAATCAGTTACAAATTAAGGGTAAGGGGTTGCATAAAGTTTGTTGGGTAGTAACCACTAGTAATATTGCACACTTACATTTTTACTCCTACTTATTAAAGTGTTAAAGAAAACATAAATAATGGCATGCAATAACTCCTAGTAAGTATATTTATTTACATCTTGTTACTATCCTTTTTTAATGCAAATACTGCTTAAATTTTCAAAGATTTTAATTTTGTTTGGTTTTCCTATGAAGCTTAACAATAAAAATCACTCCAAAAATATATAAGATTCATGACATAAATATTGCAACTGCATCCAAAAATTATGGCAGAAAAATATAATGCAGTTATCCACATGGCACAAAGAGTACAATAATATATTCAAGTTTATGGTCCAATCAAATGTTTGAAAAATAAATTTTGCATAACATTGAAAAATAAATATTTATTTTTCAAACTTAAACATTATATGTTGTATTGATCAATGCTAGACAAAAGTGGTTAATAGGCAAATCGATTGCTAAATTCCTACCTTCACAGACTAATGAACTTGAGAAATACATTCAAAAAATATAAATTTTAGTTTAGTAAAGACTTTATTTAGGATTTTGGAGAAAACATTGTCTAGATAATGTGTTATTGGTAATATTGCGCTCTCGATATGTTAGTAAAAGTGATAAATTCAAACTATGATTTATTTTCTTTTAGTTGCATAGCTAGATGTTGAAGTGTAATATATTGAATGTGTTGATCATCATTCATCCACTTTATCATGAACATTGAGTTACTATTAATTTTGTAGCTTATTAAGCCCTTTTAGCGCTTTCCATTTTCAAACCATTCTCACATCTTAATATGATATTACCTTCAATATGAATTAACCTTCCAATATTGGCCTTCTAGGATAGAAATCAACCAATAATGGGGAAGGCTAAAACCTTGGCTTTGTAATTATTAGAGACATATTTAGGAATATTTCTATCACTTTTAATTGAGTCCAAGAGTGATCATAGAATGAAGTATTTCTACACAATTTTAATCTTTTCCATAAACTTACTCTAGTCATAAAATTCCAAATGCTTTTGTTAGCTAAAGTATTTCTAAATAGATTAATATGTTTGAGGCCCCAACCCTCCTCAGAATTTGGTTGAGCTAAGTTTTTTGATGCAAAATGTACATATGGACCGACACACAACCACTATGGGAACCCACTCTTTTCCCATAGAATGCACAACTTGTTTACTAGTGCAACATATTTAAAACTCACATACAGTGAGGAAATTGAGAAAATCATAGGAGAGAAGAAAAGCCAAGATAGAGCCTTGAGGGTTAGCTCAATTTGTTGAGTCTGCATTGTTAAAGTGCCTTCTCTACTGAGAGGTCATGTGTTCAATTCTCTTAACACTCTTGGGGTCGAGCCGCATGATTGAGCCAACGAGAATTGATCCCTTTGGGTAGATATTTCTAGTACAAATTGTTGAGCGATAAAAGGTGTCTTTTTAACTCCCAATCATCTTCACATTAATTGTCAACCCAGGGACTATTTATTATTTCAAGAGTGTACTCAATCTGAGGTGGCTATTTACTCAAGAGTAATGTTTTGCAGTATAGTGCTTTAAATGCAAAAGTAAATGAATGCTTGAAATAAAATCTAATTGTAATGGTAAGAAACTGAAATGTTCTTAACTAAATCGTTCACTCAAACAATCATCAGTCGAGGACTCAGTAATGATAACTCTCTCCCCTATAAACTGATGCAAATGAAATCAAACATAAACAAGATCCACAATCTGAGAACCTAGGCAGCGATAGCCAATTTCCTCTACAGTGGTTGATCTTACAAACCACACTAAAGCAATAAACTGGAAATGATAAATCAATAATGCTGCTAACAGAAATGGAATAAAAACGCTCACTGGAATAATACTTAAAAGCAAAACCAAATACTTGCAGGAAAGAAATGAACATCAAAGCTTATTTAGTAGAAATGAACAAAAAAGCTATTTCAATAGAAATGAATCGCAATATGTAGTAAACATCAAAGTCTAAATATGAACAGCGTAGCTTTATATTTGAAATGAACAGCATAACAATATAAGTTGAAAAAGATAATAATCTCTATTATGATGGAAAGGAACGACCATGCGATTCAATCATAGCTTATGCAACAAAACAATTTCATAAAATATTAGAACAACATGCTGTAAAAACATGAAACTGTAAAGCAATGTGATTCAAAGAAATAAGAATTAAATCAAACTATCATACGACTGGAACTATAAAGTAATGGTACAAATAAAGCCAGTGGATCCACCAGGGCCGGGCCCTTAGCCTCCAAGGGCGCACTGTTGTGATTACTCCAGGAGATGCAAGGGACTGCAACTGTTTTTATATATTAATCATTGCATAAACATTACAGTAGTTTCGTTCTCTGCTTCAGCAATGAGAGTCAACAATAACAGTTACAATTTCTCAATAGTAATTCTCCCATTCCTCCTATCCTACCCTATCTATCTCTAATCTAAGAATCCATCTAATTCTCTTTCTAGTCATCCATCATGAATCATGAATCCTGAATCCCCTTCTCTGATCTCTGTTTTCTTTTAAATACACAAAGAGAAAAGAGAAGTTACAAGCATAATGATTATAAAATGATTTCTATTACAAAGTTGGATTGTTCTCAACAAATTGATAAGAAAGATCATATCTGAGATATCCTTCCATCAATCATTCAGCAAGAACAAGTCGAATTTGGCATTGCAGTTAAGATAATTTGGAAAACGGCTACACAGCAAATCTGAGAAAAACGTCTTCAAAGAACCTTTTGTTTCTCTCAATACGGACCGAATTTGGGAAAATTGCTCACTACAAAACTAATTTGGTCTATTCTGTACAAAACCATGTTTCGGATTTTCCAGGTTCTTCTCTATTTGCCCAAAACGTTCAATACAAAATCGTCACTTTTTATTCCAGCGAATTTCTGAGTTGGCACATTTAATGATCAAATCTTCAATATGGAAAATATCTTGGAGGCTAAAAATGGTGAGTAATGTTACAACCAATTTATTAATAAACCATCATTGATAAAATCATGCATAATCATCAATTTATTAAAAATAAAGGAGAATAAATAATATTTTTCCATAAGAGCATAAATCATTATAAGATGGAATTATATGATAAACCATGATAAGTGACATGATAAAGAAGAGTAGAAATGGATAGAATGGGTGTTCAAAAGTGATAATAATAATGACATATTAACGGCCCAACATACCCCCACATTGAATATATTGCATGTCCTCATGCAACAAAAAACTGAATATATTGCATGTCTTCATGCAACCCAAAGACAAAACCCATGTGTAAACCAAGCAATAAAAAAAATTGTTCATCCCAGCTCTTGAAATGGATAGGACAAATGAATTCTTCCTTAATTAATGAATATTCAATTTTAGCAATCTTGATGAAGGCGTAACAATTTTTACATTGACGTTCAAGTTATGTGTATATGAAGTTGCAGCAAAATATGATATAAGTAACAACAAACTTCATTAACCATTTTCTCAAAAACAACAAACCAGATTTTACTGAAATTTTGAAAGTAAATTTCTGCTATTTAATGCTTCTATGATCCAAAAATCAGATCGTTTTGATGCACGGACCATGAAATATAAACAAAATGGCTATAGGTGATAGTGCATAATTTCCGAAATTTTATGAACCAATTTAACTTAAAATTATATGGGTTTGTGTATTTTAATGATACATCTATGTTTTCCAGCGATCATAAGAATTGAGTTCATAGTTTTAAAAATATTATAGAAATCAATTTCTGCACTGAAATTGTATGCCTTAAATTAGAAAGAAAGTAGAAAACATCTATCATGTGTAGCAATTCCTCCCCCTCTTTGAAAAATTAGCATGCCCTCATGCAATGTTAGAAAAAAAAATTGAGGTGATTGCTACCATCTGTTGAATTCTATGCTTGGTGTGTGTAAAACAATGTGGAATAAGGGAGGAGTTGAGAATGAGTAAGAATATCAATGGATGATAAAGAATATGAATGACATGGTCATAAGAAAGAAATGAATGAAAGCAACACTCCCCCAAACTGAAAGATGATATGCCGCTGAAAAATGGGAGGTGGTAAAGATGTGGAATGAAGGATGATAAATAACGCTCAAAATGGATTTTCGTTAAATTCTTCTAAATTTGTAATAAATCAAAAAATTATGCTATTTTACCTCAAATTTTAACTCCAAAAAGAAAAATGTGGAATGACATATATGTACTAGCATTTGTTGAAGCTGATGTAGGCAGAGTTGGTGTTGAAAGTGATGCAAAAGGTGGAATCCAGGCAAGTACATCATGTCTGAACAATTGTTCACGTTCGTGAATTGCTCGAGCCTCCTCTGTTAGTTGCAATAGTGTGGTCATGCGGCGAATATAGTTTCCCCCCCATACTTGTTGTTCTCCTGTAAACAAATCACTATTTTGCATACAATGTTCTTGAATCCATAGTGTTAGTTTTGAATAGCAACAGATTAAGATGCATGCAAAAATTTCAATCAGAAAAACTTTTGTATACATGCAATACTAATATTTTGTCAAATAAACAAGTTATGGCAGAGTGCAGTAATCATATCGCATGCTATCCCATAATACATACACTCCCCCTTCCAATTGGAAAAGGGATTCCATGACCATAAAGCCTATGAAAGGTGATATGCTGACGGCAAGGCAAGGGAATGAACAATACAACAGTAAATGAAACATAGTACACATATCAATGATAGGATGGCGAGAGTTATGGTTATAATAAGAGGAGAATGTGTAAATATAGTTATGAATAAGAGATAGGATGCTTTGGATTGATGATAAGTTATGAAAAAAAAAGGACAGCAATATGCCAAAAGATGCTTTGCTGACGATATTGTAGCTGAAAATGATACGATTGATCTGAAAACAATTTCTCATGCGTAAAAGTTCAAAATAGGGAATAAATTAAGGAAATAACTTCTTTGATAAAAAGAAAAAAATAAGAAAAGGGTATTATAGTAATAATTGACGATAAGATATAACTCCAATACCATAAGCAGAGCCTCTGCTGCCAACAGGCATCCATAGCCTCGGCAGAGTTGTTTTTTAACCCATACGAGCCAGGATCCTCAATTTATAAATGGAGAGTTCCAGTGTTGTTCTACAGAAGAGATCAGTGTGTTGGTGTGGTAACCAGATAACCACATTGCCATTCACTAGGATGTAGCAAAAGTGATCAGGTCGGCTCGTGATGAAACCTCCTGTTCCAAGGATAATTTGGCTATCTAATGGATCATAACCCTGGTGTGGTAGCCATAATGGGAATGTCACTTTGTTACAGTGTTATGAACATATTAAGTTGGCTCGTAATGAGACCCCCTATCTTCCATCTACGATCAAAATTTTGTTGTTATTACACATTTTTATGATAAAAAGAGGGAGGCTCAGTACTCCTTAAGAGTAGGGATGGTGGAAGAAGTTGAACATGTCAATAGAAAAAAATATACTCATAATCTCATTTATTACAGACAGAGAAGATTATAACCAGGAAGGGTGGAACTAGCATGGTATTAAGATGATCAATCAATATCATGTTCAACAGAAAACAATGCAGTAAAGTAATATATAAATAATTGTGTCCGTTTTGAAAAGAATCTATCATCAAGGAGTTGTCTTGTTAAAGATCATAACGTGAATGATATTAACTTGCTTCAATAGAATCCATAATTATTGTCCTCATAAAAGTAGTGTACTTCATGCCATGAAAGGGAATCAGTAAAATGTGGTTGAGATGAACTAGGAATAATCCCACAAGAGGAAGGAAGGGTTGCTCTCGAAAATACTCTCAAAGTGTTGCTCCTTTGAAGGAACAGCAAAAACACTCAAAAAAATGTTGTTCTTTGTAGGAAATAGCAAAGAAAATGCATGCCAAAAAGCAAAAATACACATGAAAATGTGTTGTTTCCTGTAGGGAACAGCTTAAAAATGCATGTGAAAAAGTGTTGTTCCCTGTAAGGAACAACAAAAAAATACACTCAAAAAAAGTGTTGTTCTTTAAAAGAAACAATAAAAATATGCATGCGAAAAAATGTTGTTCTTTAAGAGGAACAACAAAAAATGCGAAAATGTTGTTTCTTTGAAATGAACAGCAAAAATGTGAAAATGTTGTTCTTTTAGAAAGGAACAACAAAAATGCAGAAGTGTTGTTCCTTCGGAAAGGAATAGCAAAAATGTAGAAGTGCAGAAGTGTTGTTCCTTCAGAAAGAAACAACAAAAATGCAGAAGTGCAATATTGTTCCTTCAGAAAGGAACAACAAAAATGTATAAGCGTTGTTCTTTCGGAAAGGAACAACAAAAATGCGAAAGTGCAGAAGTGTTGTTCCTTCAGAAAGGAACAGCAAAAATGTGAAAATGTTGTTCCTTTGGAAATGAGCAACAAAAATGTAGAAATGCAGAAGTGTTGTTCCTTTGGAAAATAATGGTAAAAATGCGAAAATGTTGTTCCTTCGGAAAGGAATAGAAAAAATGCAGAAGTGTTGTTCCTTCAGAAAGGAACAGCAAAAATGCAGAAGTGCAGTTCCTTCGGAAAGGAATAGCAAAAATGCAAAAGTGTTGTTCCATCAGAAAGGAACAACAAAATTGCAGAAGTGCAGTTCCTTTGGAAAGGAACAACAAAAATGCAGAAGTGTTATTCTTTCGGAAAAGAACAACAAAAATGTGAAAGTGCAAAAGTGTTGTTCCTTTGGAAAGGAATAGCGAAAATGTGAAGTATTGTTCCTTCGGAAAGGAATAGCAAAAATGCAGAAGTGTTGTTTTTCCTTCGGAAAGGAATAGCGAAAATGCAAAAGTGCAGAAGTGTTGTTCCTTCAGAAAGGAATAAAAAAAGTGCAGAAGTGTTATTTCTTCGAAAAGGAACAGCAAAAATGCGAAGTGTTGTTCTTTCGGAAAGGAACAGCAAAAATGCAGAAGTGCAAGGAACAGCAAAAATGCAAAAGTGCAGAAGTGTTATTCCTTTGGAAATGAATAGCAAAAATGCAGAAGTGTTATTCCTTTGGAAATGAACAACAAAAATGCGGAAGTGTTGTTCCTTCGGAAAGGAACAACAAAAATGCAGAAGTGTTGTTCCTTCGGAAAGGAACAACAAAAATGTGAATGTGCAGAAGTGTTGTTCTTTCAGAAAGGAACAACAAAAATACAGAATTAAAATGCGAAAGTGTTGTTCCTTCGGAAAGGAACAGTAAAAATGCAGAAGTGTTGTTCCTTCGAAAAAGAACAACAAAAATGCACAATCATAAAATGCAGGCACACAAAAGAACGAATTAGTTGTTCACTACATTGATGCTGAGGATGGGTCACAATTTGAAAGAAGCAACACCTGAAATACAAAAATATAAGAGAAATCAGAAAAGAAACAACATTTTATTTAAAAATAGTATGTAAATAAATAAATTAAGTTACAACAGCTATGATATTATGTAAAAAAAAGATCTCTTTGAAAAATGTTTTGACAGCAGTGACAAGACATGAATCTTCAAATGGAAATCAATTCTTCATTTCTTCTATTATGAATTCGTTGGGTAATGAGTTGGATGAAATTCCCTTGTTTCATTAAAATTTCTTTCAAAAATCACTCGTCCATAAATTGACCTTCTTTTTCTCCTAGGACTTGCAAAAAAACGAGTGTCTACCTGCAATAAAACATTAAATCATGGAGAAAGAGAGATGATCGGGCTCCCCTAATCCAAGAATTATGCAAAAAAACAACAAGTAGTTACTCTCTATAACAAATCCATTGAGGTAATAACAAAGTAAAATTTATTTGTCACATGCGAGAGAGCAGTGGTCGACCATACTAACCAGCAGTGTTTTAATCACAACTTCTTCTTCTTTTTTGTCCAAATTGAGTGATTCCAAAGCTATATGAGAGCTAATTCAAAGTTGTATCTCCAATAGAAACAAATTTTAAAAATTCAATGATATGATATGTCAATTTTAGTTAGAACAACCTGCATAACATAGTCATTTTCGATTACCCCACTTAAAACAACAGCGAATGTTTTAAGCATAAATTATTCGTTTGATGTCGGATTTGAATGATTCAAATTGGAAATGAAATTAGATTAATTTATTTATCTCCAATAGAAACAGGTTTTGAAGACAAGAATAATTGATTGGTCAAATACTCTAAGGAACAGCCAGAAAGACAGAGTTTTAAGGGTGTTGATTTACGATAGACAGTCAGTATTTTGATCATAACTTCCCCATACGATATTGAAAATGAGTGATTCGAATTGCCTTGTAAACTAGATTCATAGGGGAATCTACCATAGAAATATGTTTTTAAAATATGGTTATTTAAGCCTCCAAAACCCGATTTTCCCAACTTTGTTCCTGAGCTGCCTGCTAGACACCCTATCAATGTTTCAGTTCTAACTTTTTCGTTTCAAATCCAAATTGAGTAATTCAAATTGGATTGGAAAGTAAACATTAATAGATAATTAGGATAGAAACATGTTTTAAAATTATTCCCTTTTGGTCCCTCGAAACATGACTGTCCCGACTGTGTTTTCAGAAATTTCATCAAGCCCACAAGCTAAAAAAATATGATATTCGAGCATTTTTTCAAATTGGTGATAAAAGTGAATATGAGTGTTTGTAGAAATATTATTTCCATTATAATTCATCTACATACATAAATGAATTAAAAAAAACTATCACCGATGTTGATTTCCATAGCATGTTGCAACAAAAAGCCACTGGTTTTACATTAAAACAAAATGTATTTATTTATGTCTTTTTTATTTTATTTTATTTTCAACACTAACCTATTTTGATTTGAAAAATGAATATGATTATGTATAAGAGTACTTCCAATGGAACCATTTTCGAAATAGGGCTTCATGTATGCACGTATCCAAATTTGAAAAATGCATATTAATGAATATTAGGGTATGAGAAGCCAACTTCCCTTGAAGAAATGGTGTCAAAAATTGTTGAAGTATGGAGTGATGTTGCAAACAAATGATGGAGTGAAACCAGTCTTCAATATATCCTTTACTTTCTTGATTTCCCATAGCCATCATACCATGAAGTTCTTGAGCTTTTAAAATGACTTGTTGATGCAAACTAAAAGAAACCTCATTTTTCCCATAACTTCTAGAATTTTTGAATTTGAAATATTCTGAATCTCATTGTAAGTTTTCTCTAATGGTGCATGTGAGGTAGAATGGGTGGGAAGGGTGGCAAATTTTGCAGTTCAACACTGTAAGCATGTTGTACTAGTTTATTGTGGTGAGGGTGTGGAATTAGTTGAGCATGAAATTGTGTACGGAATGGAGCATTTTGATGATGTGGTCGATTGGGTTGTGTGGATGGTTTTGATAGGCAAGCAAGATGTTGTGCAAGAGCTAGTGGAGAATATGGAGGATGTGTTTGTGCTGCAAGATGAGGGAGAGTAGTTATGTAATCATAAGATGAACCATGCCAAAATTGTAAACAAGATTGATGGTGGTTATATTGAGATTAACATGACTGCCCTAACACATTAGTATTCCATAATGAATTATGCAAGTAAGAAAGTGGAGAGGAAGTGTTTTGAACCATACCTATAGACCATGATTTCCATGGTTTTGACCTTGTTGCAGCTCCCTCATCTCTTTGATATGCTACTTCCATCCTAGATAAGGAAGAGCAACTATCTATGGGATGCTCTTTTCAGTCATAAGGGCAAAACACTTCTTCAATTTCTTGATTTTTCTGAACCTGCAAAACATCCAATTGTGAATTTAAAGAGCTAATAAGATCAATTTTAAAATTTTCAAATAAATCATTGATTTCAACTCTTATATCTCTTGTTCTTGTAGCAAATTTGGAAAAGAAAGAACAAACATCTCTAGAATTCTTACCGAATTGACATGGTTTGCAAATGGTATTTTATGGGATGCTGATATATGGAAGATCACGAACTGCCTTGAGTCTGCATGCTTTTCTTATTTCAGAAAATCTTAGATGCCCTAATCCTCTGTGCCATAACCAATTCTCTTCTGTTTTTCTTATATAACGTTGGTCTTGACCTCCTTTTAGTATATATAGGTTTCTTGGAGTTCTTGTACCTTTTATTACTGACTTTCCTATATCAAGCTCACGAAGCACACACCCATTTGCTCTAAACACAACTTCATTTCCTTGATCACACATTTGAATAACACTCAAAAAATTATGCTTTAAACCATCAACATACATAACATTTCCATCTTTAACCTTTTATTTCAAATAAACAGAACCTTTACCCTTAATGACAGCTGGTCTGTCATTTCCAAAGGAGACATTCTTTTCTTTTACTAAGGCATTATATGAGAGGAGTTTATCTTTATCACCTGTCATGTGTTTAGAGCATCCACTATCAATGTACCACTAATTTTCTTGTCCTTCTACAAACAGAGCTATACCACATCTTTCTTATTGAAATTTCTTCTTTCTCCATACCTTGGAATTTGGCGATGTTTTCTCCTTTTGAATTGTTGGCAGAAATTTGCTTCTGCATTCAAATTCTTCATGACCAAAGTTATTGCAAAATGAACATTCAATTTCATCTTCAAGAGGAGAAAAGTTATTATAAGAACTTTTCTTGATTCCTGTCATGGTCCTTCGTTTTCGTGCTTCTCTAATCATGATAGTTTTGTACACAACACATTGAGCATCCTTATGACCAAAGTTATGGTAGGAAAACATTGCCCATTAAAGAAGTTTCTGTGATCATAAGATCTTTTGGTATTGTTTACCTTTTGGTTGATGCTTCTATTGATGTTCACCCCTGGAGTAAAATGAGCATGATTTACCTAAGGAGTACTTTTAGGATTTTGTTGAAGATTGACGCATTGTTCACTATTCTTTGCTACTTTAACATAACTTCTAGTGATGGTTGACGACTTTTTTGATTGGGATGTTTCTCCAGTATATCCAAGACCGGTCTTTATTATAGGGGAACTTTAAACCTTGATGGATTCATCTAAAGTTTCTGATCCTTTAGCAAATTGAAGATTAAGATATTTTGTCTTCTCAAGTTATTTTCTTAGACCCACTACTTCACATTCTAATTTTTCATTGTTCTTTTCTCTTTCAGTGAGTTGATGTGTCAAAGTGTATATGACCATATTCTTTTCTTCCAAACAGATTTTAAGTTGAGTGATTTCTTCAATAAAATCTTCCTCTTCTAAAGCATCCATAAAATCATCATTGTCATAAACCACGAGTAGATTTGTTGTGCTCTTCACCTATTATAAATTCCAGAATACCACATATACGAAGAAATACAACCCAGAACACAGAAAAAAAATGAGAAAAACAACAAGTATTTTATTATTCAGAGATGAAAGCAATGTTCACTTGCCTCTTCGAGGGGGCAACCTGCAGAAGAGCAGATCTCGATTACAAAATAAGACTCGATATTTTTCAATAGGGAGTCTCTATCCTTTATATAGGACTCATACATAAAATACCATGGGTCATTACCATGGTTCTCTCAATACCATCTATCTAATACCATGGCCCATTTGTAACTAACTGTGGTCCCTTTTTTAAATGTGGGTCAACTACTTACAATTATTAATACGGGCTTTATTGACTCTTTAACTAACTATAACTATGACTCGACCCTATTACATAAATAAAGGGGTTAGGGTTGGACCCTAACAAGTTTAAATTCTTGTTAAGATTCATCTTCATCACTATTAGACATGCCATCACAATCTTCATGAGTATAATAATTTTTTCTATTGACAAATTGTTTTCTATTACCCTTTGCAGACTCCTTTCCCTTTTCATGATTATCTTTATTAGGACATTTAGCAGCATAATGGCCAACTCCACCACAAGAAAAACATTTGAATGGTAGCTTACCTCTAAATCTTCTAGAACCCCATTGAAGCTTCTTGACAAAGTTTACCTCATCTTCTTTTGAAATATATCCTGATTCATTGAGATCTTCCTTTTATTTTCCCTTTGCTAAAGCTTTGAAAGTAGCTTCTCTAATAGTTGATGGACCTCCTTTCCTCATTTCAAAGACAGTTAAAATTCCATGAAGTTGAACAACAGTAATAGATTGAAGTTCCTGATTTTCTCCTATGGCAGATACTTTTGACTCAAATTTAGAAGACAATGATCTCAAAATTTTCTCTACAAAAGTAGCCTCCTTTATTTCTTCACCCAAATTCTTCATATAATTTACAATCTCGTCTACTCGTAAAAAATAACTAGCAATTCTTTCATCACTATGCATTTTGAGAGTTTCATATTGTATTCTGAGAGTTTGGAGCTTAACACGTTTTACCTAGGAGTCTCCTTCGTAGCTATGAATGATTTTATCCCATATTTCTTTGGCTATCTTGAGCTGCATGACTTTGACGAATTTTGATTCTAATAGACTTCCCAATAAAGTATTGACTGCTTTGGCATTGGTTTGGTATAACTTCTTACCTATTGTATCTGTAGGTATGGCTGCTATAAATTGGTATCCTCCTTCCAAAATTTCCCAAACATCAGCTCCAAGCGACTAAATATAGGCTCTGGTTCTTATCTTCCAATAAACTAAGTTGTTTCCATTGAATATTAGTGGTATGATAGATCCCATGCCTTCGTGATTGTTCATCTTGAGAGATCTCCCTTCAAGTGATCAAGCTTCTTCTGAAGGACCTACTCTGATACCAATTATTGGAAATAATACTGAGAAGGGGGGCTGAATTAGTATTTACAATTAAATAACCTTTTATTTCACAATCAGATTTATATATGCTACTTCAATGAAGTGAAATCGTGTGTGCACGCAACTGTTATTAAGGAAAGCAACATATACCCAGAGAACTTATGATTCAATTAATTCATCATCTGTTGATCTTTAATCATTGCATCAATACTTTATTAAATAGTAACTATGAGTAGTAATAACATAATAAACCATCACACATAAGAAACACACAATAACACCAAGATTTAAGGTGGAAACCCAAGGTGGTAGAAAAACCACCTGTTGTTGTCGTCTTTGTCTTCTCTTTAATAGAAAGAAAAAATGTTTACAATCTCATACTGGTGTAGACTCATACGAGTGTGCAATCACTCACCTGTAGAAGGCTACAAACTTCGCTCATTCTCCAGCTTCTATTGGAAGGGAGCTACAACCCCTAGCTTTTGCACTAGTCGATATGTTTACCAGTACGTAAGCGCCGACCTACAGAAGGCTATGACCTTCTCTCTTCCTCTAGGGACCACGTTTCATAAATATTCAGACTGGATATCTATCATACATAAGCACACAATTAATCACCACTGCTATAACTGCATCTACCAATAATTAATCAATCTGGACAGTCAGATCATTGTCACAAGAACACTGTGCTGAACCCAGAAACCTGCATCATCAACCAGAACCAAATGTAACCTCACAAATCATATGTCAGAATGTATACAATAATTCATTGAAGCCAACCTACATGTATACGCTACTTCCTTTAACCAAACCTGCATATACCTCCAAAATTACTAAATCATAAAAGCCTTTGAATCAAAATTGTATTAACCAGTAACATTCTGAAGATCTACTATTAAATTGTTGGGTGTGGAGCCTGATTATCTTCTTTATTTAGAGGTATCACCACAGTGGACCCCAGTTCGTAATGTGGCGACAATGTTGCCTGTAAAATATACACTTCAGGGGGTGGTTGTGACCTTTGGGAGCCCCCCCTAGCAGGGGGATCAGGGGAAGCTCCCCCGAAGCTAAAAATAGATGTAAAATGACTTGTAAAATGTTGTAATTTCGTAGTCAATCTAGGTTGTTCATTAGGCGGAGATCTGACGGTAGAAGTTATGTTTAGTTTAGGTTTTTTTTCCCTAGAAGGCAACCCCTCATTATATATGAGGGAATTGTATTGCGTCTATGTAGATTTGTATTCTGAGCGAGAAGAGAAAGGAGATTGAGTGAGAGAGAAGAGGGAATTACAATAGATATACTATAGGTTGTATCTCTTTAGTTTGCTGGATAATATAAAAGGAATGACTCGTTGTTTCCTCGTGGACGTAGCCCAAATTGGGTGAACCACGTATATCTATGTCTCTCTTGTTTTATGCATTTTCTGTGTTTATATTTCTTCAATATTTTATGTGTTTCATTGCTCTGTAATATATAATTTTCTAACAAATGGTATCAGAGCCGAAGGTCTATTTGGCTGATAAACTTGTAGGAGAGAAGGGTTCCTGGTTCAAGTGGGAGCAATGACAGAAGATGGTAGGTTTAGGGTCGAAAAATTTAACGGCCAAAACTACCAGTTGTGGAAGATTCAGATGGAAGATTATCTATATCATAGAGACCTATACCAACCATTGAACGAAAAGGAAAAGAAGTCGACGCGTATGACAGACACAAAATGGGATATTCTCGATAGAAAGGCACTTGGAACAATACGGTTGTTCCTAGCGGCGTCAATAGCCTTTAATATTTCAAAGGAAATCACAACAGAGGGTTTAATGTTGACATTTGCCAAACTATATGAAAAACCCTCGGCCTCAAATAAGGTATTTCTTGTGAAGCATTTATTTAATATTAATATGTCAAAAGGTGGATCTGTTGCTGATCATTTAAATGAATTTAATACAGTTACCATTCAGATAAGTTCTGTAGGGGTAACTTTTGATGATGAAGTTAGGGCTCTGTTATTTCTATGCTCATTGTTAGAAAGTTGGAATGGTTTAGGTATGGCCATTAGTAACTCTGTCTCTGGATCTAGTACTTTAAAGTTTGATGATGTTGTTAGTGCAATCCTTAGCGAGGAAATGCGATGGAAAAGCTCCACTGAGATATTAGGTAATGCTTTGACTGCAGAGACTAGGGGAAGAAAAATGGAAAAAGAAAAGAGCCTAAGATACTGCAGTAAGTCAAGGAAAGGAAAATCCAATTCCAGATCGGGG